>DWPV01005973.1:0-11905 GCA_018251915.1 Urbanus proteus proteus
AAGACGCTGCTACCCATCTCCTCAATTTTGCTCTATAGTCGCCTTCTACGACATGCACGGGAATATAGGAGTGCTATTAGAAGACCGACACCACATCCCAGTCATTTGAGGAATTTACTCGTAAAAAAAACTTATTTTAGTAAAAATAAGTATTTTTATGAGTAAATTCCTAAAAAAAAATTAAGAAATTTAAAAATTAAAGATCTTTAATCTGTTTGTGTGTTAATTGATTTAGTTTCTTTAATGTAATTGTCTTTTTTTGTTTTTTTTTCTCCTCTTATTAGTTCTTTCTACGTTATATTACGAAGTTTTAAGAGAATAGAGACTATATATTCCCTTGAAGCTTACGCTTTAATATTAAGTAAGTAATAGTGAGTAAGAGTGAGAGAGTGAGTGAGTAAGTAAGTAAGAGTGAGAGAGTGAGTGAGTAAGTGAGAGTGAGTAAGTAAGTTAGAGTGAGAGAGTGAGTGAGTAAGTAATATTGAGTAAGTGATGAAGGTAAGATAAAGAAGTAGTCAAAAGCTTCGAATTACTATTTTGCTCAGTAAAAAAAACAACATGCAATATACCTTTCCATAAATCTCTACGGTCACTGTAAATATGGACTTGCTACTAGAATCGTCGATTCGCCGGCTTTGAAGCTTTTTGTACGTTTTTTCATGAGGCATATTGCTTTGGGTGAATCTCAAAGAGCCTATTTCATATTTCCTAAATTTGTACTCGCATCGTATAATACTGTGAAATGGTTTCGTTGATGAGTTTTTTTATAAATAAAGGTATTTATTTTAGTAGTAGTTAAATGTGTTTATTTGTATAAGTGTCAATGTTGCCCACGATAAAGCAAATATTGATATAGGATAATACATAGATATTTCAAATACACCAGATTGATACCTGAGATCCCAAAATGAGTTCTGAATTTAGCCACGCATGCGTTGCTACCTCTGACGATATTGGAATTGTATACACTTCTAACCAGAATACAACAGTGGTTTTATACATTATGGCAGTAGCAAAGGAGCATGCAGCCTACCTGATGGTAAGTGGCCACTGCCGCCCATGGACATTTATAAATCAACCCCAGATAATATCACAGTCCTACCTGAGATAGACCACAGATGCGTTTCTACCCCTAAGGACTTAGTTGGAATGCCTCGGATGAGTATGTCTTCCAAACCACACACTTCAAACCAGAACTCAGCAGCGCTGAACTGCTGTTATAAAGCAGAAATAGGTGTATTGGTGATGCCGCCAGAGTCGAACCACAAAGATTCTTTTTTGCTATAAGGCAGAAGTTGTGATACCTCCGAATTCTGATCACGAAGGATTCTACCTGCAAAAAATCATTAAAAAAACATTTGATGAAGGATCACAAATCAACAAAGCCAAAAACTGTCAAGAAGTCAGAAAACACAACTGTAGCAAAACTTCGCATCTTACATTTTTCCATAAAAACGCTGCTTCCAAACAAAAGAGAAAAGTAATTACTTTCTAATTAAAAATGTCTTCAACTTACGCTGTCTT
Source organism: Urbanus proteus proteus (assembly GCA_018251915.1). Classification (NCBI taxonomy): domain Eukaryota; kingdom Metazoa; phylum Arthropoda; class Insecta; order Lepidoptera; family Hesperiidae; genus Urbanus; species Urbanus proteus. The sequence goes on from DWPV01005973.1 coordinate 1,525, forward strand.
GTAGCGTTTTTTTAAACTTCTTATTCCTAACCTGTGACTGCGCCTTTAATTTATCTAAGTGTTCTTAAAAGATTTAATTTCATAGTGGAAAGCCTTTGAAATTTATGTAAAATATTTAAAATTGTACTCATAGAAGTTTTACAACTTAAATTTAAGAAAACTTTAATTTCTTTGTTCAGTTGAGCCGATAGTAAAAACAATGGAATTTTGAATTATTGTAAAAAATATGTAGCAAAATATTTTGACGTTATTGTAACGGTAAATTAACAAATTGAACTAAGATGGTCGCTTTATAAAATATAAATAAACTAGTTGTTGCCCGTAGCTTTGCACGCACTAAACCTTATATAAATCTTCCTCTTGAATAACTCTATCTATTAAAGAAAATTGTATCAAAATCCGTTGCCTAGTTTTAAAGATTTAAGCATACATAGGGACAGACAACGGAAAATGACTTTGTTTTATACGTAGTGATGATAGTGATATTTAATAACCATGAATAATAATTTTCGAAATTTGCAAAATTTTATCATAAAGTGTAAAATGTAATTAATAAAAAACTTTGCAATAACATTCGTGTAAGTAGGTACATAAAATTTCAATAAAAATGCATTAAATTAGGTCGTGTCTCTCACCTATTTTTCCATTTTCAAGATAATAAAATTCACAATACGCGTACGAACCCGTCATTTCCATATTCAATAGTAACAATTTGAGCCAAAAATATTTTGAATTTTCAAGCCATCTGAGTGTATCTTTAAAACTATCACGTAGTTCATATTTTCATGTTTTCACAACTGGATAACCAAGAAGTAATATCCGGAAAGCACACGAAGTGTCAAATGCTTTTCTACTATAAAAGGTTTTGTACTTCTGCTAGCTAATATAACGAGACCTGCTCACCCCCTTTCAGACTAAGTAAATACGAAGACATCAGAGCAAATTGGATACTAAGCCATGGGTCTATTGAATCTGGTCCTGTACACGCTTGTTTTACCCAACGCTACACCGTAGTTGGTTTAAGAAAAATGAGCTCTAATGCTAAGTGATAAAGTGCAAATGAGTTGCATCAGGAAGGTTTTCGGTATGATGTCGACCGCATTCCGTCGGAACGGAGCTCAATTTTACGGAAGACATGAGCTCGAAGTGCTTAGATATATGTTTCTAGAAGTGACTAAGACTCGTTATTAACAGTGTTATTGTGCCTTGTTAAAAGCAGAAAAAGATGAATTAAATGAAACTATTATTAATTTTACTACATTATCATTTGCTAATATTAATCTATGAACAAATAATTAACGCTTCACACTCATAGCCCCTCACTAGGATTCCCTGTGTCGTGGGTGGCATGGACAACACACAAGACAAGGACACACACCAAGACCAAGAACGGAAATTTAAACTTATCATTCAATTTTACGCCTCGCTGGGAATCGAATCCAGGACAATGAAACAGAAAATAGTATTCAATATTGTAAAATTGTAAAATATTTTTCCTTGTCGTTCCGTTATTAACAACTGAGAGTTACAATACGTACAATTACTTGTTTTCCTCTTAACGTGCCTTGTTTTTAAGCAGTTTGATTTTTATAATTATTTAACTTCATTTATATTCACGTAACTTGAAGTATGATCTCATTTGTAAAATCGAAATAAAAAAATATCAAAACTATGCTCTAATTTTATGTGACTTTATTTATAGTAACAAAATAAATGCAATAATACTGCCAAAAATGACGACCACAATCACATTTTATTTCATACAATAATTTTGACTTAAAAATCATACAAATAACATTTTTATAGCAGTCATATCCATTATCTCTTATTCCGTTACAATACTTTTTAGTATTTCAACAAATATTCTGAACGATAAAATTTTAAAGTATGATAGATACGGAAAATGTGCATCTACCAAAAATGACTTCTGGAATAATAAAATTTTAAATGGAAGTGAATTTTGTGAGTTACTGCAGGATGATCAGAGTTTGATACGCAAAGAGTTCCAGGTTCGATATCCAGGCAGACATCGGATATATCATCGAAGATATTCATCGGAGATCTTAGACAAGCTTGCTACATTCTAGACATTTTTACAGGATGCAGTTCATATGTTCAGATAGGACTGTGATCTTATCTGTGGTGGCCACTTACCATCAGATGGACTGCATGCTCGTTTGCTACTCCCATCATATAAAAAAATGATGGTAAGTAATCACTGCAGCTTATGGACAACTTATACCCAAAAAACTTTGTAGTTACAATATTAACATCATATAACACTAACATCTTTAAGAATTGAATAATTTGAATATACGCTCCAAACTAGAAACTGCAAATCTGTGTTTTTATCCCGCAAAGCCTTTTTAACAAACTTCACAAAGATTTCATAAGGAAAACTTATTTATTCCTCACGTACCTAATTTTTATCTAAATTAAAATAAAATGTGTATCTAAATAATATTACCTAACTATGATTAAGTATTTCTACAGGCTTAGATACTTTTTTAAGTGTGTGTTTTTTAATAAGCTAGGTGTGAGGCGATTCCCAAAACAATATAACTTCAAATTCGCAAGTTACAAAAACATAATTTAAAATATTTAATTGAAAAAAATTATCTAAGTACATATTATTACGTGTTTTTACAAGTACCTATTTCTCCCTTTTACAGATACCTAGATTCTCCCTTACCACAAAACAGTCCACAAAGGAACCATGAAATTTTCATTAACAATACAGCGATGACCTTCTGATAAATTATGTACCAGTAGACCTCACTAAGAGTCTCAACGGACCAAAAACCTCAGAATTTGTACCAACTTGCGCAAGTTGTGAGTAAAAATGTTTTAGTAATCACCAGTAAATTGGTCCTGTGGTATTTGACCTCAAATTTTATACTCGTATTGTTTTAACAAAGATCCTAGAAGTTCTTTTTTCATTGTTTTTTTTTATAGATTCGAAGTAGCCAACGAGCATGCAGTCCTTGCGGTAAGTGGCCACTGCTGCCCATGGACATCTGTGATCAAGCCCAGATACGATCAAAGTCCTACCTAAGAGTAAACCTTAGGTAGGACGGCACAGATGCGTTGCTCCCCTTAGGGACTGAGTTGGAATGCCTCGAATAAGTATGTCTCCCTTACCACACCCTTTAGACCAGAACACAGCAGTACTTAACACTGCTGTTATAAGGCAGAAATAGGCGTGGCGGTGGTGCCGCCGGAGTCGAACCACATAAGAGTTCTACCTTTAAATTGTTTGTTTTTTTTATTTATGAGGTACCATTGAGTAAATTTTAATATAGGTTGTTAGATCATCATCATCAACCCATTATAGTCCCATAATTAGTAAGTTAGAAAATTGGTTTTGATAATTTGTGGTCCATTTGTAATGCACTGCTATGTTACTGGTTTGATGGGTGTGAGGTATGTTAGAGACAGGTATACTAAACGTTCCAAATTAGTTTTTGGGTAGCAAGGCATCTGTGGCAGACCTTGGGTGTGACTATCCTAGCCAACCTGGGATTGATTGTATAGATGTGTGTCGGCGGCAGTTTATCATAAAGTGATTACAATATTTAGTTTGATTATAACCCCAAAGTCTACCAATTCGCACTTGATCAGCGCGGTGGACTAAGGCCTAAAATCCCTCTCACTGAAAGGAGACCCGTGTCCAACAAAGAGAATAATTAATAATAAATAATTAAATCTCTAAATAAGAGAAGAACGTTTTATTTCATAGACCTTTAACTCTTACTTCATGAGATATATTTAGAACTCTAAAAATAAACGGTTTAATCATATTTAATTTTAGTTTAATTATATCATACTATTTTCGAATTTCGGAAAATGCCAAACAACTTAATAGATGCTAAATATAATTCATGTCAACCTGGAAATTCGCTTCAGTTCACTTCAAATAATCGGATCGCTTCATGACAGTAGTAGGATGAGGCGTAGCTGTACTAGAACAGATACTTGTAAACAAATACTTGTAACAGATACATGTAACAGATATATGTAACAGATACATGTAACAGGTTTATGACACTTGTCGGATGTAGTAAAATTATCAATACTCAATGCCTAGAATTATTGCAAGGTAGTAAATCGAGTGTGGTTTAAATAGGGAGGTATCATCGTCACACTAATTTCGATAGAAGGTGTGGTTGCCGGCTCACTTACGAAACAATTATATACGTCCTCAGAAGTAGTAACACATCTGTAATTGTCTCCAAAAAAAGCCCCAGCTCTGTATGAAAATGGTTTAGAATTTACATGGGTGGCACTGAACAGTTGAACTGCATGCTCGTTCTCTACTTTATATTCCTCCTATTCCTGTTACTGTCATACTAGGTACTCCTGTTCCTAGTTATTTTATAAAAAAATAAGTGGGAACAGGAGTACCTAGTATTTTACCTAGTACCTACAAATATTAGTGCGTTTTGGATGGAAGCCAAAACCTTCGTTGGATGTTATCACTCGTCAGAACTGTGATGCTGATCTTACATTTCCAGAATCGGCATGCCGACGGAACGTTTCGTGAATAGTTTAATGTAAATTTCTGCTACTTTTGGAGTGTTTATTTTACCGTTGTTTTATGCTGTACCGTGTAATAGTAAAAATAAATGGAAAGTAATAATAATATTTGGTAATACGTATCTAATCAGTCGTAGCCTAATAATTAAACTTAACCCGGGAGATGAAGCTTCGAATCTCATTCAAACATCTGATTCTATCAATTAATTCATAGCTTTTCTATGTTCACTACATATTAATTTATCAAGTGCTTTCATCATGAAGGAAAACATCATGAAGAACTTGTTGAAGAGATCTTTAAAAAAGTTTTAAATGTGTGAGAATTGTACCAATTTAAAAACGACCAACGCGACGGACTGTGGCCTAACTTTGAGGAGAGACTACTCAACACCACTGCCGGACAAAGACCCCATCTTTTATTATTATCTCATCACGATATTAATAAGTTGCGGCTACATACCACACCCATGTAGGTCTAATTTCAAAATCGTTTATCAGATCAATAAATAATAACAGGATTAATAGTAGGCAGTTAGTATTAGTAGTAGTTCATTCTATACAAAACACCAAATCTTTTCAATCGTGTTTCTAGATTCTCTAATGTTGTATTTTCCGAAAAACATCAACATAAACTTATCATTCGCTTCAGAAAGCCGCGCGATTCAATATAATCTGATCGCTCCTAGATAGACGGAGTTGGATGACAGCCAAAACCTATGTTTGGTTGGCTGTTATCGTTCGTCAGAATTGTGGTGCTGATCTTACGTTTACAGAATTGGTGAGTTGGCGGAACATTTCTAGAAATGCTTGAGTGCAGATGCTTTTTTGTTCCAATGCTTCATTACAGCCAAATCTTTATATATTTGCTTGGCTATTACAACTCATCAGAATTTCGGTGCTGATCTTACGTTTACAGAATTGGTGAGTTGGCGGAACATTTCTATAAATGCTTGAATGCAGATGCTTTTTGTTCCAATGCTTCATTATAGCCAAAACACTTACGTTTGCTCGGCTATTACAACTCATCAGAGTTGTAGTGCTCATCATAAGTTCACAGAAGTGGTGAGTTGGTGGAACATTTCTATAAATGCTTGAGTGTGGATGCTTTTTTGTTCCAATGCTTCATTACAGCCAAAACTTTTACGTTTACGGCTTTTACTTTTACGGCTATTACCTTCATCAGAACTGTGGTTCTGATTTTACCTTTACAGAATTGGTTAATCATTGGAACATTTCTGTAAATGCTTGAATGCATAGGTATGCTTAATTGTTCCAATAGTTGATGAGAGCTAAATTTTCTAGTATGGTTGGCTGTTCTTGCTTGTCAGAATTGTAGTTTTGGCCTTACGTTTACAGAGTCGATGAGTTGGTGGAATATGTTTATAAATATTTGATGTGACGTGTTGTTCTGATAAATTGCAAATTGTTTAAAGTTATAATAGTTATATGAATGTTCATTGTCGATTCAGTGTTCAAGGGTTTTCTAATTCGATTATGAGGATAAAGATCATCAGGAAACCTACAAGGTTAAGTGCTACAGGCACTTAGTACGCATAAGGGCATTACAAAGTAAACCGCCTTATTTTCGGAGTCAAAGTTGCACCCAGTCTCTGGCAAAAATTGATGGACAATTTACTCGGAATGGAAGGAGTTAAATGTTTCTTTGATGACATAATAATTCAAGGTTCATCAGAATCAGAATTGATGATACGATTGCGAAAAGTCCTTCAAAAGAAGGAAAGATATCAAGGACGTTTTAAATCCATCAAATGGCTGGCCAGCGTGTTGTACTATAGCCTAAACCTTTCACCTTCTAAAGAGACACGTTCCCACTATTGGGAATGTAATCAGTAGACGATGTATATTCTACATCCATGTTTCTCTGTTACACGGTTCTTTGTAGAAATTTCTACAGCACTAAAATTATTCATGAAATGATAACAAATTCCTATTTCCCGAGCAAAATAAATCAAGTGAAATATGACTCCTCCATTTATAAAATGATTTAATGCAAACTAATTCTAACTTACATTTCCGTATGGAGCTTAATTAATAGTGCTTTAAGCTTCAAGAGCGTTCGTTAAAAGCTTTGAGCTTTGAGTCTCTGTAAAAGTTTATTTAAAAATGTTACTTGTATATGAAATGTGTATATGACATGGTCAACTCATTATTTTTCTATTACTGGGCACCATCATATCGGTCTGACAGGCAATGAATTCTGGGTTCAGTCCCCGACCAGACAGATACCTGAATGATCAATTTAAATTTCTGCATCTGTATGTTGTATTCGACGTTGGGTGTTCATAGATGGATGGATGGATTGTGATTTAAAAATAACAATTTTTTACTCAATGCATATGAAAGTGTACACAATACCTATAACAAAAACGATTTTTTTGTCTGTCTATCTGTCTATTTGTCTGCCTGTCTGTTTATCTGTCTGTCTGTTTGCCTGAGGTAATCTTCTAAACGGCTGGACCGATTTTGACGAGACTTTCACTGGAATTTAGCTAAAAGTCTAAGGCGTAACATAGGTTACATTAATTTTCGAAAAAAGCATTAGCGCGCGCGCCACGCTCTTGCGGGCACCCTTGCAGGAACGCAGAAAAGCAGCCTTTTAGAAAAGCATTCCTTTTTTACTTTTTTAACGCGGGTGAAACCGCAGGGATCAGCTAGTAGTACTAATAAAATCTTGTTATAGATTGTTATGAATGAATATCGCTTCAGTTATTCGCAAATAATTAAAAAAATCGTATACAACTTCAACTTCAAATGTAGATATTTGATTTATGCTCATTCAGAAGATTTAAATTTCAATATTTCCATTTCAAAGAAAGTTTTTACCTTCGGACAATGCACAATTTGTTCAGCATTACTAGCTGGAGCAGAAATAATGAACGAAAAAAGGCTGTGGATCAAAGATACAATGAAAATAGAAATTAGAACCTCTACATTTGCACTACGGAAAAAAGTTGTCCGCCTTTTGTTGAGCTTTTCTCTGTTTAATAATATTTATTTTGTATAGTGACTTTGTGACATTTAAAAGAGTCGCAGATTATCACTATGTCGAATTGTATTGTAGGATGGAGAAGACAAATCCATTCAGATGAGGTCGGCTAATATAAAAGTAAAGTTGTAGAATCTTTTGAAGTGAATTCAAAATATTTTGAGTTGTATTCTTTATGCATATTTATCTGTATCTGCCTAACTACATCCTTCACGGTGGAACATAGCAGCGCTTAACATTGCTGTAATAATTATTATTAGGCAGAACAATGTGGCAGGTGTGCCGGAGTCGAACCACAATTAATTTTAGTTATACACATTTAAAATGTTAAAGTAATAAAACATTCTACGGATTGCGTAGATCTTAACCAATCTACAAAGTTAAGCAACGTCGGGTGCGTTCGGTAGGTGGATGCGTGACCGCTAGTGGTAAAATGTTCATACGCGTTTCCGTGTTTCGAAGGGCACGTTAAGCTGTCGGTTCCGGTTGTTATCATTGGATAGCAGTCGTTAAACCTTGTCGGATTGTTATGGGCTGTTTGATGATATTCGACACGGGTTGGCCACTAACTTGTATTCCCTCCACCAACACGCATTGGAGCAGCGTGGTGGAGTACCTACGCTCCAAGCCTCTCTCAGTTGAGGGAGAAGACCCGTACCCAACAGTGGGACAAAAAAGGTTTGTCGACTTATATATTTAGTGTATAACGAAAAAAAAAGTGTTAGAGGCAAACAATACAATTTGGTCTTATCATAATATATTTTATTGTTTACTTCTATTAGTTAGATCGAAGAAGTTCAGATGATTAAACATCTTTGCCCAAGTAATCCGTGCCAACTTTTAATTTATCTAGCAAATACGAGAACTATGGAGATTTATGTTCTTTGTTTTTCTAGTTTCTAACTTATTTTGGAGTCCTGCCAACTACAGCATATGTTATGACTGTTAGGATTTAACTTACATGACTAACTTAATACGATATGTTGAAAGACTGTACTTAATACAATAATATGTTGAAAGAATAGTGTATAACCTAACGTCAACATTTTACCTACTCAAATTATTTTATTAATTCTTACTTGCTTTAGTTATTAATTTAATTACCTATGTCTTTTCATTTACATAGTCCGTTAAACCATACATAATATACCTTAGATAGGAATATTGTTCTATTTATGTACATAATCTGTATGCTCCTGCTCCTTTGCATCTTTTACTATAGAAATAAAATTTTGTGTAATTTGGGAATCTATGATAATAATGTAATAAAGTGGCAAACGACAGTAAAGTCCAAATAAATATAAATAAAAAAAATCAAAATAAATATAATAAATAAATTAATATAATAAATTTTGTGTAATTGTGTGTGTAATTGTGTCCAAATAAATATAATAAATTTTGGGGCCCCTTTCAAATAATAACTTGAACATGTCCTAAACATCATTCTAAAGATGATAATAAACCCAGAGAATTATGCGTTCAGTAGGTATAACCAAGTATCATTTTATAAGCTAAAATAGGATTTATTTAAACTTTTCCTAGAAGTACAAAAAATGTACGCGAGAACAAAAAGTTATATTTAAATATTCTGAACTAAAATAATAACTTCGACCCGTTTAAAGTACAAGATCCTCTGAATACAAAAAGGTAAAAACTCCAAGCAGTCTTTAAGATTTTAATATTCGGTGCCGTGCTAAGTTTTTTACGTCAACAGTAACCACGAGTAGAGAAATATCTTCGCCACAGAAATATTTTTCTACAGAGTTGAATTTTGCGCGGAAGAATAATTATTAAAGTACCCATATAGAAAAGTAATAACAATGTAATGTTTTAAAATTACGCTTTTGCTATAGAATGAATTTAAATCCTACCAAACTAGATTATAGCAGGTAATAATTGAAGGCACGAATAAGTGGTTATTTGATGATAGGGTGGTTGTTTTTCAGTTAATCTCAATCAATTGAGCTGAAATTTTATATACCTTCTCTATTGGTTTGTGTCGACATGCATGTTTTTAAATAACCATTAAATTATCGTCATCGTAAATTTAAATAATGCGTCATTTGAAATCAATTATGGGAGACACTTCAAGACCAATAAAATTATGTATCAACTGGACGGTTTTTTTTGAGAAAAATAAAATATGATAACTTTAAATAATAATCAGCCAAGTGAGAGTAGAACTCACACATGGAGGGTTCCATACCACTAAATGTTTCTTAGCATGATAAGCATTACGCCACAAACCACAATACACCGCGCTAGTTGAACAAGAATTTGTATACTTTGAGATATTTTTAAAGATCTCCTTGATATGCACTTATCTTATATCACGCATTTTCTACGCCACTATAATGCAAGTAGGTACCTATCTTATTGACAACCTTTTATATTAAATATTAACGTGCAAAAGTCAAAAAGTTATCGAAGAAGATACGGTTCACTACTACTGGTAGTAAGAATAGTAGTAGCACGGGGAATTCGTATTAATTCGATCATAAATTATTATCATAAACAAGTTTTTTGTTATGTTTGATATAATTTATTTAATCTACAGTTGGATTTTTTTTATTCAATGGCTGTATAAAGCAATGAACCTTAGACTAAGAATTGTTTGACGTTTGACGTTGACTTCACGTTTGAAGACGTTTGACAATCGTGACATCCTGTTGGCGTCCATATTGCTCGCTATTGATAACATTGTTTTCGTAATAAATTTATAAAATTGACCCTATTAAATATTTAACTTTTTGTTATTTTCAGTATTTGTTGTTAAAGCGGTCAAAGTAAAACTAATCTTGTGAAAATTTCAAGTCTCTAGTTATTACGGTTTATGAG
>DWPV01005974.1:0-11904 GCA_018251915.1 Urbanus proteus proteus
AGAATGCAAAATACATTTTTAAAAATTAGAAAAAATAAACAGAATATATACGAGTACATACATAGATTGGCGGGAATCCATTCAACGAAAAAGTAATGAAAGTCATAATTTAAACAGGTTCGAAATCCTATTTATTCATCTTATGTGATTATACCAGAGATTTAAACCGGATTATACAATAAAAACTAAGGATCCTTAAGGATATTATTTCTGCACTGAAATGCAAGTGCAAAATGCAAGTCATCGAATAATATTTAAGCACAAAGTTACTGAATACTACTGTATATTCATATTGTTATGAGTTATATCTTAAGTCACAAATATTACTTTAATAGTTCACAAATAAAACATTGTTATGAAAGAAAAAACAAAAAATGTATCTATTTCAAACCGGAAACATAAGCTTCTTGTTACCGTCGAAGAAGAACTTAAAAACTAAAATTAAAATAAACACATTAAAATAATCACTAGTCTCACTGAGTACGTAATAATTAAATATAACGATAAACACCGACTAGAGCATGAGCCATCAGATCGTTAATCAAATCCTTTTGTCTTTCATTCGTTATTATACACTAATTCCATAAATGTTATTACTTAGGTCACGTTTATGTCTGTGTTTATTTGTCATCTGCATAAGAATGCTATTTAAGTTAATTTATCTTTTGTCCATTTGATTTTTTTCTTTCTGCGGTTGCTTTACATTGGACAACTTTAGTGGTTGGATTTCAATTATCTGAGGTGCCACGACTCTATGCGACGTCCCCTGTAGAGGTGGCAGTACTCCCCCGGTGGCTGGTGACATTGTCTCAACGACTATCGTCTGTTTCGGTTTCAATAGCGTACTCAGGTTAGACTCATCAGGCCTCAAAGTAGCGGTACGTGCACGCGTATTCGCATCTTTAATTACGTATGCGTCGATTAAACTTTGTGTAGCGTTCATTGCATCAATCTTATCCTGCATATTATACATATTTTTTATCTGTTTTGAAATTTTTAATGCCCATTTGTCAAACTCGTCCAATGCGTTTGTCAATTTCTGAAGCAGGCTAATTTCGGAGTTAACTTTCTTGGGGGGCTCAACTGGTGGAACATCAATAGTTATCATGTTCTGATTATGGGTTCTCGTCTCATTTTCAGTAGAAAAACTACTTCCATCGGGGTAGTTATCATCAACTACCTCCAACTTAATTGGAATTGGATCTTCGATAAAGTTATGTCCCTAAAACAGAAAGTTAATTACTTAGCAAGATACTTCATAGGTAACTGAATCAATTTCAAGTTATTAGTTAACGATTTTTGTTTTAAGTTCTCCATTATGTATATGATTTATTTTAACATTCTAGAAGAAATTTTATTACATACTTTATTAACATATTTTGTAAACAAATCCTAGATTCACAAATCCAATCACGAACGTAAAATTTGAGATAAATATGTAAAGAGAGGTAGGTAACTCACAAAGGACTGAGCCCTAAACGGATCCTCTTCAGCATCTCCAGTAGGTGATTCTTCCCTATTTAGGAAAGAAAATAATATGTATAAACATTATAATATTTTTTACATGAATAAAGAAACTAACAATAATATAAACACACTCTTATAATAAAGTAGAATTGGTAAAAAGTGTGTAGCTCTTTAGACCATATTGTCAAAAATATCAAGCTTGAAGCTTCATCTTTTGTCATTTAAAACGGTGTAATCATGATAATACTAGACGGTAAAAATTCAACCATCTTTAAAAAGTACGTTGTGAAGGAATAAAATTACCCAAATATTTTACTCTAAAACTTACTCGTATTGAATTTTCTCTTCTTTTATTTCTAACAAATCAATTTCAGCAACGGGCTCCTGCAAGAACAACAAAGAATATAGACATAAAGTAAAATCAAAAATAAAGTGCATGTTACAAAATATAATTTCCCAGGACTTATCTTAAAATTAACTAGTAATAGAACCCGTGAAACCAAGAGACAACATGAAATGGCATGTGGGCGAATTGAGGCGACTACCAGTATAAGCTTAGGACACTGAACGTCAGTGCGGGCTAGTCATTAAGACACGTAAATTTTTGAGGGTAGTATTTTTTTGTGAAACTTCGTAATCGTGTCTCGTTCACTGTTGACAACAGATATCCAATACAAATGCAGATTTCTGTGGTAAAATACAATTAGGTACTGTAAACATAAAGATTTCTATGCGCTTGTTTGGCTACAGCGGTTCTCATACTAATCGGCTCCTATGCCTCCTGTTGTCTCACTTTCATGTTAGAATCTCACACAAGCCTGCTTGTTGTGGTGTTATCGTTTTAGTGCCCCTATGAAACCGTTGAGCTATTTCAGTTGCGGATATTTTATTGATTGAAATACCTCTGGATATTCAGGAACACGTTCAGAAAGCATCAACAACAACAGTTATAAAATGGGTTGGTTAAAATTTAATATTTATCTGTGCCATCCAATAATAATAATCCAATAAGAGTTATTATTTAAAAAAATAGGGACAGGAATGTCATCTACCTTATAAATGTAAAAGTGTTAAATCAATTACCTCAACAGCAGTGCGAGATAATTCCTTTAGGACCTCAGGTTCCACATATTTCTTTTTCTTTAGCAGTTTCAAAATATTCTTCAGTATGCCATTTCTCTCAACAAGCCTTGCATTCATCTTTTCTAAATTGTTTATTTTTCTATTTTTCATAGTTATTCTGGTTCTATATCTCGCATCGGCTTTTTGCCATTTATATTTCACAACCGTGTCCAATGTCAAGCCGCACACACATTGAAAGGAACCTTTGTTGGTGCTACTACTGGGTCTTGAACCTTCTTTAACCTTCGACTCATCCAAAGTACCTGCTTTGGATGAATCGTTATCTTCTGCCTAAAATAAATAACTTAAATCTCAATAATAGTAAGATACTTGATTGCTTTGTAAGCGACGTTCAAAAATATTGAAATCGTAAGTTTTAATTGCAATTAATTGAATAATTATGTAATCGAATGTCGCTAACATAGTATTTTTTAAAATATTTTCTACGTACTATAAACCTTTCACCACATAATACTGCAACTTGTGAATTGCAGTATTATGTGGTGAAAGGTATACATACCATTAATTTTATGTTTGTAGCTGATCAATTAAAAATAAAATTATAGTATTACGTACAGGATCATCATCTTCCATTGAAACATTAGACACCGCAGGATCATCAATTTCCTGGCCCACATTGTCAGTCTGAAAAAAAAACCTACATAAATATCAGACATCACTACTTGTCACGTTTTATTTTAACTACACAATTGAGATACTATGTAGAATAGAGGAGCTACTTCAAACATAAATCATGTTCCATTTTCATTTTCGTCATTGGAGACTATAAAAAAGAGCACCACAGAAAAGACGACGTGGGGTTTAATACCTATTTGGTTCTATTTACGCAAAAAAATCTACACCATTTTTTATGAATTTCTTTATTTAATTTCCAGCTCCAAAATTAACAGCACCAAACTTCAGATTTTTATGAAACAGGTTTTGCCTCCGAATAGTCATATCATCAAATTTTAAGAGCACACAAACGATTTCTCTTTCATTATACTTCTGTTTTTCAAAGCTTCAAATGCTTCATTACTGAGTTGTATACCAAAGACTCAGAGTTCTTGTGGAAGAAGATTACTATACATATCTCTCACATATTTATACGCTGATAGCGAGTAATAATGTAGCGTTCATGCAAATTTGCATATTTCAATTAACATCAACTGTTTTTTTTTATTTATCATCCTTTCGTGAATTACAACAAGTTCTGCTCTAGCTAGTAAATTTTTTTTCACTGCTGTATTAAGTGGAAATTTGGTTTTTGGTGATTTAAAGAGAATAAAAAATCATTTTTTCTTTAGATTCCTGTTTTGTCGTGTCAAAGTTTTTTAATTTTATCTGCTAACTTTATTTAGATGATATTAATATGGCGACTTTCCACTTGAGAATTATTTTTCTTGGAGTATCAAACATTGATGCTGTTCCACTCACAGGTTCAGAAATTGGTTTGAGAATTTACTAAAACAAAAATAGTATTATGTTAGTAATAGCAAAGCGAAATTTGTCAATAAATAAAAATTAAAATAAAATTAATTGTAAAATAAAATAATAGATTTAAAAAATTAAAAACACGATTGAGAACAGGAAATATTTTGCTAAAAAATGTGTATAATTTTCAATAGTCCCGCCTGTTACTTAACTTTTTACAAAAACATATTACTTATTAGCTGTGCCTGCGGTTTCAATTACGTTTAAGAAATATACGAGTATTACATAATAAACATATTTGTATCCCCGAAGTGTTTCTTCAACAATTTTAACGAAATAACATATTTCCATAAAAAATATCATTCCTTGGTTGTTTTATTTTCGAAAACGATAAATGAATATACCATTACATCAAACTAAAAAGCCTCATAGTAAAATTTGTTGAGCTAACATCAATATTCGCTGACACAGACAAGTAAAAACTAGTAGAAGTATGAAGTAAAAACATTTGTATAGAAATCGTTGTCGCCAAGCTCACACTTACATCTTTCTTGTTGCATATAACACTACTAAAGTAAACAAGATATGAATCGTCGTTTATAGTTAACTTAAAACTATACTAAAATACAGAACTAATATATGAAATCATCTTACGCACATATAATATTAAGATTAATTTTGTTACAAAATTCAAAATATGTACGACATTTTGTAATTTACAAATGAATTAAGTCATAAAAAGAAGAAATCAATGAAATGACAGCACTGCACGCAATTATGGTCTTGAGCCATTATAGCAGTAATTATACATATAATTATATAAAATGATGTATCATTTTCTTAGTGAATTGTCACTGGAATAGTGTAGTGTACAAAGAATTGTTAATTCACGACAGAAAGAAGTTGATACTTATTAATCTACTGTGTGTGACATAATTGTGATTGTAACATAAGTAACATAAGTGTAATTGTCACATATGTGAAATAAGAGTGAAATTAAATAAGTTTTATAAATTAAGGATATAATAAAAACAATTGTATACATAATTACATGACAGAGTTTATACATTAAAATAGTACCAATCTCGCAAGCGTTAAATAGGAGCACACAGTTCTGCCTTTAGCGGCGTTTTTTAATAAGCGTTTCGTTGTTCGTCGTTAAACAAAATAAAAAATGCCTTAATGTGCCATATATAACTGCAAAATTTCTACAAAAATGTTGGCCAAGATAATGGAAATATTTGCTTCATAGTTAAATAAGTTTATTACAAGATTGTATAAAATTCATTATAAAATTATTTATTTTCAGTTTGATGAGGTAGAAGATAACTAAAATGTATTTTTGTAATTCATAATACATTTGTGATTTTTGTTATACATATAATTATACTAGCTGACCCGGCGAACTTTGCACCGCTTTAGAATCAATGAATAAAAAAGTTTAATGATAATTGCAGAATGTTTTAACCTGTGAATGTTGTTTACTAACAATGTGATCAAAAGTTAACTGAAATAAAAATAATTTGTATAAAAAATGCCCCATATTAGTTATGTTTTTTTAATAACACATGATGCTCATATTCTATTTGATTTCTGAACTATTTTCAAATTTTGTTTTATAAAATTGATTTCTAAACGAAGGAACAAACACCAAAATATGTTTGACAGGTAGGAATAAATTTCATCAAAATGGTCCAGTCGTTTAGGAGTTCAATGACATACACACGCACACAAGAAATATATATTATGATTGTTCACTTATGAAATAAAATCACAGAATAAAAAATAAAACAATCATTACTATTACTCATCCTATTGAGAGCTTACTAAGTACAGAGGGGAGAGGGGGGGTTGGTAACACAATTGATCAGTTTATTTATACTATAATCTAACATTGCCTGATACTGAGATGGGATTACTTTCAAACCATGTATTCTAAAAATATTTACTTCATCAAAATACTTGACAATCCTTAAAGTTGGTACAACTTTAGGTTTCAAGTATCGATATCCTTTCGGTGATATCATAAAATCATCGTCGGAAAAATGTTTGGAGCATATGACGCTCGATTTTATTGGGAACCAATCGAGTCTGCCCGTAGCATCTATCCACTTCTCCTTAACTGTGGCGTCTTTAGGAAACCTAAAAATAATATTAACGTAATAAATGTTCAAATTAAATAAAAATACTTTTGTTATAATGCATATCGATAAAACATTTTTCTACTTGAACATCACTATTAGACTAGCGTGAAATTATAGTAAAACTGAATGGATTCGACAATGACCTCTATTTCCAAAGCAGTGAGGGTGAGTTTAGTTTAACCTCGTGTACATTTTTGGAAAAGAAAATAAAATCGAGCTCACCGATGAAATGAAACACCTCCATTTTTAAGACTCTTCATTTTGCTGTCATTTCTGCACTGTAAAATGGCACAATACGGCATCGTAATGTATTTTCGTCGTATCGTAACGAATTTGACAATAGGTCTCTCTCAGAGCGATGCTCGATCGCGACTAAACTGGTCAATAGACAAATTTAGTTGAAAAACTCATGATTCTTGAGTGCCTCCTTAGGAATTTACTTATAGTCTGGCTCAGCATAATTAGGGGTCAAAAATGTAAACAAACCAATGTCATTGTCAAAAAATGATTAACGAAATAATAAATTGATTATTTTAGAAATACATATGTTTTCCGAAAGTACAAATTGGAGATTATTCTTTGTATAAGCGACATATTGTTTTTTAAATGTTTTGTATAATTGTGTGTTTATAAATTTGTTGGTTGTGTAACATTGTTAATAAATTTATAGTTTTTCAATTTTTTTTTTGTTTTTGCTATTGATTCTCTTTATTTGTCATTTTGGACGAGAATTGTATGAAAATAGAATCCCAGCGTAGTCTCTTGAAAAAAGAATATTTTTTAATATGGAGACATATTTAGGATCCCCTTCTGCCCGGAGTAGAAGAAGGTGGAGCATCAAACTGCATTTTTCTGAACGTTCAGTGCCGGGCCAGGAAAAATCGTTAACATTGTAGCTTCGTTATTTTTTTCTTCATTTTATATAATAAAAATACAAGGTTAACCGACACACACAAATAATGTTAGTCACGCTTAGTGCATTAAATTCTACACAGGTACATGAAGTATTAAATTTATTACGTCAAAATACTATATCAATGATTGTGAATATTTTCATGCAAAAACGACTAATTTTGTTTTTATTTGTCTATTAATTAGTCATTTACTTTCCCTAAATTCTGTCTGAAATACTGCCCACGAGACACACTAAATGTCTCTATTTTCTAATTAATGCACGTTTCACCAGAAGATTCACACCTGTCCCATCTCATCCCGCCCTCCCCTATATATTGTATTTTGACGTTGATTTGTTTACATTTTGGACACCTAATTACAAACCAGACTATAGTGTTTTTACTATTCTGTGTACAAGGAAATACAATACAATACAAAAGGTGTACATAACCTTAACAATATGAATTAACAGAAAAAAGATACAAATAAATCGTAGACACAATGGGCGGTCTAATCGCTAAAATAGCAAGTAGGAAAGCCAAAAGGCAAAAGACAAATGGCAAAAGGAAAGTAGTAATGAAGAAATTTACATATAAGATACATGAGAAAAACATAACCTTTCCTTGACAGTCGAGTAAAAAGGGTAGATTGGGGTGGGTAGGGTCAAATGTACCAAAAAGTATCCTACGCTTTTTTTACAATAATTATTTTTCACTTTTTTGTTCGTTTTATCACAAAAGCGAGTATTATCGTTTTTTAACAATGAGTTATTTTTAAGATATTGATGTTTCTAAGTCGGTCAAAATGACTTTCCAATATTCCAACAATAATACAACCGAAACTAACCAAAGGGTGTTAAAAAGTCGTTCATTAATTTTGCTTACATCCTCGTAAGGTACAGCAGACTTCTTTAGGAAGTGTCTTCCCGATTTTGTTAAATATTTATCTTCCTCATGAAAATGCAATGAACAAATATAACTATGGTCGGATGGTAACCAATTCTCTTCACTGCGATTATTTTGGACAAATTTTACCCATTTTTCCCTACTTTCTTCGCCTGGACGCGGAAATCTAAAATGAACAGGTTTTATTTAATTAAATAAATTTTAAAAATATTAATCCGACCAAGCAAATTATGTAACAAAAATAAAATGAAGAGACCGAGTAATCATAATGGCGCTCAATAGATATTTTTTGTATTAATTTCAAAATAATGAAATCTGGTAACTTACCGATGAAAGGTTATACCTGTGCACTTTTTCGTGTTTGTTGAAGTATTCCTACAATACCTCAACACACAACCGGGCATTTTTAATGATTTTTACCGTGTTTTCAAATAAACAACATCATAAGTCCTTGGAGTCAATACGTCAATCGTCAATACGGGCAAGCAAGCGACTGAGTGCAGTGCGCAATAGTGACCGCAGTGGAACAGTTGTTTGCAGTGTCATCTCTAGTACTAGTACATATTATCTCTATGAACTACTTATAGTACATATAAATTGATCACGCAATGGTTTAAGATTAAAATTAAAGATGGCCGTAAAAAATCGGGTAAATAAGTACAGAGCTAAAGTAGACATTAGCGTACACATACCTACTCGTACATTCGTATACTACAATGTTTAACCTACTCGCTGGTACCGTTGTGTTGGGTCTCAGAAAACACGCGTAGAGTTATTAATTTTAAACGTATTTTTAAACATTCTAAGTTATTTTACTAAGGTTTTCCCATCACTAATTATGTACCATATCTAGCAGATGGTACATAATCTATCTATTTTTTTAAATAATCCTTAAAAATAAAAAGAAATAATCAAATCAAGCAAAGAATCCGCTTTAAATAAAAATAAAAAAAATTGAAATGTCGAGTAAAACAAGTAAATTAATAAATAATTTAAAAAGAAATTACACATTAAAAAAAACATGTTATATTACATTGCCATGCCATCGCTCATAATAACGTATACGTTCAGCAGCGGTAGCTGGAATCGTATGCAAAGTATTTTGCTTTCTCCTACCAGAAGTCATCATAAATGACGTCACGTTAAGAAGGGGGAAGAAGAGGGTCGAAGAAATGTGACATTGTGCGGCAAGGAGTGAGGAGAGGCCCTAAATTTCGTGACGTAATATTTCTAAGTTAGATTTTTTTTTTATTTTGATTATTTCTATGTATTTGTCATAATATTTGACGTCACACTAGGGAGGGGGAGGTCTTACAAATGTGACCAACTGTGACAAGGGAGGGAGGGGTCAAAAAATCATGAAATGAGTGTGACGTAGTTTATGGGTGGTGCTAAAAATTTACTTGAGCAAAACGGGCGCAAACGTAAACCGAGATTGTTTCTTGGAAACGTAACAAAATCATACTAAAAATATTGTACAATAGGTATATGTAACAATACTCCAGAGAATCGAGCTCAACATCAACTGACTTACTTCATCGATAGTGAACAATTTCAGTATATCAATAGTTGGTATTGCTGTTGTAATCAGTCGTGGAAACACTTTTGCTTTTGTAAAACTACGCTCAGTAAAATGTAGGGAACAAATTCGGCTGTAATTACTTGGGAACCAATCTTTACGCCCGGTTGCTTCAATCCATTTCGCTTTAATGTTGGGGTCCTTAGGGAACCTGTAAATATAATGTGAAGCAATCTAAACAAAATCCTAATCAAGAAAGACAGCAATTAAGAGACAGTACCATAAAATATCCTTACGCGGTCAATTTTATTCAATTTCACATGAATAACATGCGCTTCCAAGATTGATTATAGAATCAGGACGCTACAATACTAGTTTAGTTATTTATATTGACAAGATCATTACACTACGAGGTTATAAAATGAGTGTAAATAACGACTGTTTCATTTTTCATTGCGAATTTTAACAAATATATTTATTTTTAAATATGTACAACTATGTATGTTTATTACAAAACACCAAGTCTAAGGCTTCTAAAGTGTCAACAAGCATGAAATAATTAATTTAAAAATAATTTCTTAAAATTAATTAACTTACTTATGAAAGGAAATATTTTCATTACTTCGTTTAGCTTGGTTTCCTACATTTGTTGAATTTTTACAGCTCGAAATGGCACAATACGGCATTTTTTATTATATCCTAGGTCTATGATTTTTATTGATTTCAATTGACGTCCGACGTCAATAAGCGCGAGGCGCGGACTGAACGAAATGGAGTCAAATGAAGAACTTCTCTCTCACTCCTCATTCGCTACGCTAAGTACATTCACTTGCAGAAATCTATTCTAGGATATTCTTCGATCAACGATACGTAAGTCGTTCTTGCCAAACCCAATAGGAAATTTTACTATAAGTAGATATTATGTTCTAATATTTTTATATTTACAAATAATAAAGCCGAACACAATTTTTATGAACATATTGCCATAATATTTTTCGAAGATAAACATAAACACCCATCAAAACGAATTAGAAATTAACTTGTTAGTTTTAAGTTAGAAGTACTGTATAAAACATAGTATAAAACCTATGTATGCTTAAATCTTTAAAACTACACAACGGATTTTGATGCGTTTTTTTTTAAAGATAGAGTGATTGAAGAGGAAGGTTTATATGTATAATAACATCAGTTTATTCTGTAGTATATTTAGTATCAGCATTGCACCCGTGAGAAGCCGGGGCGGGTCGCTAGTCTTACTAATATAATAAAGCTGAAAGTTTGTGAGGATGGATGGATGTTTGGTACTCTATAACTCAAGAACGGCTGAATGGATCTGGATGAAATTTGGTGCGGACATAGACTGTAGTAACATATAGGCATAACATATAGGCTACTTTTTAACTCGGGAAAATGTGCGGTTCCCGTGGGATACATTTGTTTTGGTTTGTTGCCGTGTCAATCTCGCGACATGTAGGTATATTGATTTACTTTTCCAATGCAGGTGAAACGGCGAGGATCATCTAGTAAATAATAAAACAATAATTCGAATTATTATTACATTATTGGAATTAAATATTTTCTCGGCGAATGTACAAAAATAAACCAACATATTTTAATTATGCTCCAGTCCGCTTTAATAGTATTATATCTCATAGTTTTTGCATTTTAAATGTTTTATTAGTTCTAGCGATTGGATTGCTTGTGACAAAGTGATATAAGTCTTTTTTTGTAATTTTCAAGAATGAAAAATTAAAACAATTTGTAGAGTTTTGAGGGCCCGCGTGGCGGAACGGTTACCATACTGGTCTGACGCGCAATGGATCCCGAGTTCGATTCCCGGCCAGACAGACATCTAAATGATGAATTTAGATTTCTGTTCTGGATCTGGGTGTTTGTATATTCGTGTATGTGTGTCCATGGCACCCACGACACAGGAGAATATCCTACTGCGGGGTTATTATTATGAGTGTAGAAAGCGACTTTAAAAGCAAAAAAAAACTACTCATTATCTCATTCTTTAATAGCTACAATATAAGACGCATAATTATATAAAACTATTTTTTACCCGCAGCTTCGCTCGCGCTAATGTGTGTATTCGCACAAAGAGGCCGTAGGTATCAAAGTAGGTTGTAGGTATAAAAAGTCACTTTTCCATCCCTCGGGAGTAGTAAGTTTTTTCGGGATGAAAGGTACTCTATTTCCTTTTTTTTTTAAATTTCATAACGATCGGTTGAGCAGTTAAGCCGTAAAGGCGTTACAAACAAACAAACAAACCAACAAACAAATAAACGGACATTCCCATCTATACAGATAAATAAAATTGAAATCCACACACACACGTTTGTTTGTGATTTCAAAATAACAATTTTTTACTTAATGCATATGAAAGTATACACGATACCTATAACGAAAATGCAAT
>DWPV01005975.1:0-11903 GCA_018251915.1 Urbanus proteus proteus
TATAGAAAGCCACCCGGAGTCCGTTGAGCGCGTTGCCCCACCGGGTTCTACTCGAGCGAGCGCTACTCTCGCCACAGTGTCAGGCCACACCGCCATCCTGCCCAGGGTCGCTGGATGGATGGTTAGAGCTCCCACTCTAGCCGCCCGCATCCGCGAAAGCCCCCCCTTTTAGTCGCCTCTTGCGTCTTCTAGGGGATCCCGTAGCCCTATTCTGTTCCTAGAACTACAGGGACAAAGATTGAATATCTATAAAAAGTAAATGTGCTTTGCCACTACCATTAATCTGTAATCTTTCACAGTGCTACAGATAAGTGGTATGCTGGTATAATGAACAAATAAATTTAAGGATAGTAGTGCTTACATTTAAGAAAAGATTGCGTAAAATTTTACAAATATCCAAGATAGATAAATCCGACCGCACCCAATATAATCTTGAGGCCTTAATATCATATTGAAGATAAATTAATCGTAAAGGCAAAATAAATAAAAAGAATTTCCCTTTAAATAACAAACTCAAATTGGAAAATGAATTCAGAATGAAGGCGAACGAGAACGACGTTTGCCTACATTACGATGTTGTTAATACGTTCCGGAATACCTTTTCTTTGCGAGGTTGCGTCAATAGTACAAAGACTTAGTTCCTTGCATTTCCAACATAAATATTCATTGAAAGAGTCGACTATGGTCAAAATAGGGAAGGTAAACAGGAATACTGGTACTGAAATAATTGTTGCAAGGATCGCGGAAGTTGAGCCAACGCTATCCTATTAAACTTTCCGTTCAGAAACGCTCTTTGCAGTCGGATAATTTGCATGTGCATTGTCATACCGTATCGGGCCTTTGGAATGGGACTGGCCAGTGGCTGAGTACGGAATAAAGTTTTCCCATTCCTGCATTTTGCATATTCCAATTGCGATATAAGGCACGCAGAAAAATTCTGTCGCAAGTCAATCGTACGGCACGCGAAGTAATTTTCAGCGCAGCTTTGAATTTTTGCTGCAGTGATTCTGTTTCGGAAATTAAAATCTTTCTGTTGATTGCAAATGCTAGTAGTTTTGAAAGTCAAACAAAGCGTCGAACTGAATGATCGAGTCAGTTTTGTTATGTCACTGTATTTACTTATGCTTTTTATGTTTGTAGTTCTATCATTTCAGTTGCCAAAATTACTTATTTTCATAATTAAGGATGCATCTAAATTATTGATGATATACCTTCGTTATTTGCTTAGTTCAAGCAAAGTTGATGTATGCGTCCACTGTTAACGTGTCTTTAATAGCATTAAAAACATGGTAGTTCTCATCATTCCACATACCCTCAGTAGGTTCTATCAATTTTATTGAACTAACTTATACAATAGAGAATTTCATCGTCATAATGACAAAAAATAAGGGTAGCAGGCTTCCCTATTTTACTCAGCGATGAAAAATGTTAATCAAAATTGTTGTCTATTATTAGGAATATGCATCGTATTTTCCGCGATCATAAATGAATATGTGCTACTAAACAGCGGGTGGTGAAATTAAAAATTCCTACAAAAGACTCGTGTTTTAGAAAATTTCCAACAAGGTCCCGTCGATAATTGAAATAACAAACTACAGAGCTGCGGCTGACATATCGATTGACGTTTAATTTTAATGCGCATAAAAGAACAGCGATTTCGTTCCAAACAGTAGCGGCTACTGTCTCTAATGGGATATTTTTGGTATTACTATTTTGTCACATTGTCGTCTAGTATCAATAGATGGTTATGTGTACAAGTATGTCTATTTAACGGCAATTGAACAGCATATTAGCATATTTGTATACTAGAATTAGACGAGTGAATTCCAAAGTATTCAAGTTACTTAGGATAGTAAAGGGTATTGTTAATATTTCGAAAATACGAGTATGTTCAGGTGATTAGGGACTAATTTTCTCTATAGCAAAATGAAAATAAATTACTATCATCTTAAGTGGTTCTACGTGATTGCCTACGGTCGTAGAGCTTTTATATATTTTTCTCGTATAAACTGAGAGTACACCACATTAATGACACCAAAGAAATATACAACAAAGTCACTGGAAACGTTAAAACAATATAGAACACAATACACTTGAGGTACTTTGTAATAAATAATTTTGCCTTAATACACTTTTTGCGGCAGCAGCCGACTTCATTATTTCACGAAATAAAAGCATCGAAGGACCCTCAATTAAAATGCAATACAACGTATTAAAAACTTCGCACGGAGCCAGAGGGCGTGGAAAATGTTTTTCCAATCAGAGCACTTCGGGTCTCCTTCGCTGATACGAATGCAAAATGAAGCGAGTTCGCTAAATGCTAACTCTGTTAGGAAAGAAATGAACGTGAAGATTTTACGTTTTAACCAAATTCAGGGTGTCTTTAGGGAATAATTTGTTCATTTTACTGTGATAACTAGGTTCGTGTTAAACTAATTTTAGTAGTGAATTCATTCGATTGGCAGGTAGTAGATAGTCTTAATCCAATTATTGATGAATGCTTAGAAATTAGTAAGCTTCTCTTGGACAAAGGGTTTTGTTGTAGCCATTATGGTTACCAAAATAGGTAGTTAGCTAAGTTGTAACCACAGAAAATGAATACATGTAGGTAGTAGCTACTTTGTTGAAAGACGTGTGCGATAGCATATCTAGCATCAACTATGAAGTAGAGATTTGCCTAACCTAGAAACTATAACAGTTTGTTTAATTTATTTCGAATTCTAATTTCTTATGTTACTCCCAATTTATGTGTTTTCATATTTAGCGTTTTCATACCTATAATATACTGAATAGGTACAAATCCTGCTGTAAATTTGACTGTAGAAGTTTTACTTCTTTCTTCTGTTGTTTAAGCTAACAAAGCTTCTGAAGTATAAGCAAGCAAATTAATTTTAGAAGAATCTTTTAGTTGAGTTTTTTAATGCTTGAAGAATTAAACTTTACTCCAAACTAAAGTTTAGCAATGAAACCGTAAGAAGTGTAAGAAATAATCGATGAAAACAAAATAAGTTAGAGCTGAGTCCACCAGCAAGGGCTGTAATATTAAACTTGAGAAAACAATTCGTTTCAATAATGGAGCAGAAATGCCCGCAAGCGTGCAGCAAAATAAAGTATTTAGAATAGAACCAAGCACGATTTATTATGATCGTAATTCAACTTTTATATTTATTTATAATATAATAATCTATTTCATAACTTGTAGTCTAAATATTCTTTGAGTTTTGGATTTATGAGATGTCAATCATAGCTTAAGATAACAAAAACATGACATAAAAAAGTTAAGTTGAAAAGAGAAACTTGCCAAGTAGGCTTCGCATGATTTGAGTGGACATTTAATTTTTTTACACATAGGTACACTGTACGATACGGGTAGCTCTTATTCCAAAATTATTGATATAGGCTTAATTTTAGCATATGTAGACACACAAGTTAGAGGCTAAATTAGCCAAATTTCTACTTCTATTTTCAGTTGTGCTCAAACACTACCTCTTATGGCGATAAAGCAAACGGACAATCTGTTCAAGAGTAGTTATCATCGCCTGGAATTTATCAGTCATCTACACTCCATCAGCTTTGAAGCGCTCTTTGCACTTCTGAATCCTCCTTTTGAATAAAATAGGCATTGCTGGAAAGTAACCGTGGAACAATAATTTTCACTGCAATGCACGTGGGCGAGCCCTTTATACTTAGCGCGTATTCTAGTTCTGAAAGCTTCTCGACAGTAATGTGGCATGCCGTTTTATGGCCCACACCGATGCGTACCAAGGACTTGAATGTTTTACTCTTTTTGCTGCAAGATATAGTCTTAAATATTCAAATAGGCTGTATTTTGTAGGTGATTGTATAAAGGTGGCATTTTTCTTTTTTTTTCTTTTTTGTGTAAAACTGTTCTTGGTTTTTTGTTTGTAATCGTTATATTTGGCATTGGTCTTTCAATGTATGTAAGGCAACTAAGAGACCATATCTAGGACTTTGGGAGTAGCATCTTTTTGTCTAAATTAAGCACCTCCAATGGTCACCAACACGCATGGCAGCTATGGTTGGAATAAATTATAGAAAACAACAATCATTTAACATAACTTTTAATTTTAATATGACGATTTAAAATGAGTGCATTTTTATAATCTTTATTCCTATCCTAATTCCAATATCCAAATATATCTATCCTAATTCCAATTTTTTAACGTTGCATACGTTAAAATATTGGAATTAGGTAGGTAGTTTAAACTAATTCATAAAGATGCATTCATCAGATGCCATGGGATATGTTACTTTAAAGTATAAGACCTTATACCAGTCTGGCCTGACAAAAGCCCTTGACCAATACAGTTTTAAAACAACGTTCATCAAAAAGACGAACCGGTCGGGAATCTCGTCAACTTTAAATATTCCGTTCCCATAATACCGACCGCAGAACACGTAGCTATTTTATTATGCCCTAACACGACCCTTTTTCAATATAAGGCTAAACCGTAAAATTTTATTTTATACCGGTTACTTTGTTCATTGAAATACTCCTCGTGTTATGCTAATATTCAAGCATCACAAAGGCATGAGACTGTATTGTGAACTGGCTACAAATTTGAATAAGTATTTACAGTAAACAGGGTAAAAAGCATTAATGTTGGCTTAAATTTTAAAAACGTCTCATAGAGTGTTATGTATGGCCTCTTAAAAGCGTCGCGAGATATCATTAGGGCAGTCGGAGTGAGCTCGTGGGCCAGATTAAGACGGTTTCTGCTTTCTTAGCTTAGTTTCGTGACAATGTCTCCTCCGTCGTGCGTAGTTTGCTTAAAATTAAGACTGTTTACTTAATGGAATTAAAAGTAAAGTTTTGTTGAGCGCAAAATGCTTTTAAATACTCGCTCTTATTTATTAGACTCGTTCATGTAATGCTTTTAATGAAATGGCATTGTATTCTATTTGGAATAAGTTAAAATGGTTGCAACCCTTTTTATGTCCCACTGCTGGGCACGGATCTGCTCCCACAAGAGAGAGGCTTGGAGCATACTCCACCACGCTGCTCCAATGCGTGTTGGTGGAGATGATACGGGTTAGTGGCCAACCCGTGTTTTCAAACCGCCCATAAGGCCTCCGACAGGTTTAACGACTGCTATCCAAGGATAGCAACCGTTAACACTTAAAAATGGTAAAACCGATTGGTTCAAAAATTTCAGATTTTTTAGAAATAATCATACCCAAAAGGGAAATAAAATATTATCAGTTAGATATTCACTTATCCCGTAATTGATCCCGCTAACTCCGGGGTGGTCATTATTGCACACGACTCGTTCGTTTGTAAAGAATGTTCAGTAACGTTAATATTTAGTATGTTCTTATTAATACCGCGTTGCTAAAAGTACACTAACTGTAACAATTCCATGAATCATGCCTGCAATAAACTGTACTGTATGTTATGAATCACTGAAAATATGAATAACTCAAACCGTGTAACAAGTACCATGTAGCATACTTATTTAACTGTAATAACAGAAATGTTTAGATCTCTGACATTTTTGCATCATGTGAGCTCTTTCAGTAATAGTTAACTAGAGACTGAAAATGTTTGGTTCAACTCTGTGACTTTAATTTTTCATTCTGTATGAAATCTTAGAAATATGATTGTACTGAAGATAACTGTTACATTCTCATAGTTTTGTTCTTTAAACTATTTTGACAATTTAATACAAAGTTGTGAAACGATTATAAAGTATCGAGTGTAAACTATTACCTTTGTTATCATTTTATAAGATTCTCACGTTTACCTATAGTATGACAGGAGATATTAATAATAACAAAAAATAGTGTAACAAAAAAATCAAGACCACGGAAAAAACTTATCCTTCGAAATACTTGCTCTGATTTTCTCTTTTGTATATTTGAATGCTCCAGAAGGAAGTTCATTCCATATCTTGCACGGTATGAGTTGAACAAATCCAACCTAACTGAACTATTCACGCTATTTACGAATGGAAATCTCAACTATTTAAGACGTACAGCCTGCTCTTAACACTAATCTCGGCAAACAGTGCCACTGTTTATCTTGCCTAGAAATGTCTGGCTGGAAACATAATCCTCTATACAGAGCTAAACTATAAAAGGCATTAAAATGCACCCGACTATATTAACCGACTTGTGCTACTATCATCGGTAAATTTTAGAAGCTATTATTTATGTGGATCACCTGAAACATCAATTACCTGAAGAATACTGCACGAAACCATCGGATGTTAAGAGCACAGTATTTGGCAAAGCGGCACCAATTAGAAAAATATATTCGTATCTATTAGTAGACCCCAAAGGGGTGATCGACGACGCAACAAACAATATGATTTTGGAGATATTAGGAGCATGGTAGCAGTATCGAAACCAGTCGGGCCATCCCAACCATCCATCGGTGCGGTATTCTGGTCTTATGATTGTTATAGTTTAATGAAATGGAACAGTCTAACTTGGCTTTAATAAGGCTTTATGGCCATTCAGATGTTACCAAAATATAATAATTAAAAATTATGTTCTTTCAGAGTCAAATATATGCTTATAGAATTTAATTCACTTGATTTGTTAAAGTCAGTTAAACGAATAACTCGCGCGTCGTTACTCGCGTAGGAAGAAACAATTACCTTAGAACCAGTAGGCGTTTTGCGAAGTGAGGAATGAGAATGACTAATTTGTTGCTCTTATACAAGTCGGGATGATGAAGATTTTATTGTTACAATCCGGTAGGTGTGTAACAATATTCAGTTGAAAGTAACAATGGTACACCCACATCTCTGGATTAAGGAGTTTATAAGCGACGCTTAAACAAGTGGAACTAATGCGGATTGTTGTGATTTTGTGAATGCAGTTTACAACGACGTTTCAGATGAATATGTTAGTATTGGTGGCAACTATTTGAGTACATATTGTAGTTGTAGTAGACGACCGGTCGGTTATGTCGCGCAATGGTTGGGTTCGATTCCCGGCCAGACAGACCTGAATGATAAATTTAGATTTCCGTTCTGGATCCGGGTATTTGTGTGTTTGTCTCTGTATGTTCATGCTACCCACGACAAAGGGTAAATCTTAGCTTGGGACAATGAGTGTAGAATGTGTGTAATATGTGTAATGTGTGTAATGAGTGTAATGTGTATGTGTGTATTAGTTGTTCATGTAGATACACGAAATGGAGTTAGAATTGAAATGGATGCAGATTTAATTTTATCGGTGATAGGAAACTGTTATAAGTAATAATTAAATAACGTTAACGAGAGACTAAAAGGTCGTCACTCGGATTCTTTGTCACGTTGGTGTCATAGACAACACATAGAATACACAAAGGGTAATACTTATTCCTTTTCTGGTCAGTTGAATGGATGGGCTCTTAATACTAAATTGCACGCCCTTTCTTAATTCCATTTTTTTTTTATAATTTTAAAGGTGTTTTGTGAAGTTAAAAAATAGATATGTTTTTGCTACTATTACAAATACATAGTGTTGTAGGTACTTTGGAGAAAATTGCATTAAACATCAAGGTAAACTCGTTTAATTGCGATTAAAAGTGAGTTAAAATCTGACATACAATGTAGCATGTATTAAATTTCCTAAACGTCATATGAGCATATTGTAATAGGTATGTATTATAAACTAAATGTTATTAAACTCAAAGTGCAGAGAAAATAATTTTACAATAGCATGCAGCAATACAATTTGCAGTCCAATACCGTGAAGCTTAGCTGAATATCAAATTGCAAATAGCCGCAGAAGTGTTACTTACGTAGATGACTTCTCTCCCGATACTGTTTATACTTTTATTACTCAATTTATTACTCGATTATAAGAACGACATTTTATGTAGAGCTCGCAGTTTGTAATGTAAGACTTCTATTGTTACCATTTATATTCAATATTCAAGTTTCATTTATGCAATGGGTGTATATAATGGGTATTTAATACAATTTATGGTAAGTGGTTGCTGCAGATCTGGTACTTACATTTGTGGCCTTAACCTTTTTTAAGACACTCTTTTTTCTCACGTTTTTTACGTCAAGATTCACTTATGAAGTCAAAGACAAATGCATAGCTACTTTGAAGGCTAAGTCGATACTTTTTCTTTAAGTGAACAATCTGTTAAGTAGTTGTGCTATTGTTGATCCTCGAAAAATTGTGCGGTCTTAAAACATGGTTGGTGGAATTCCTTTGCGATATTTACAGTTAGTTAAATATGTACAATATGTACATGGGCCACTTTTGTAAAAAATATTTTAAAATATACACATATACATAGCTAGTAGGTGTGGTTGTGACACAGGCCACTCTATGCGACAGTTTAGTATCAACAGAGCTCTCTACTAGATGAACTTGCAAAATAGCAGTTCTAAATGCAAGCTCCATGTGTAGAAATCGCCTCTAGAGATTGCGTACAAGTTAGTAATGGAATGGAATTGAAAATGTTATCGAACAAATTCAAGAAAGTTTTTACCCCTATAATACTGAGGCGTTATTGAGTTACACTTCTATATGCGGGTTATGTAAAATACCGCATGTTAAATTTAATCATTATGTATCGTTGTGCTTATAGATTTTTATTATTTCAGATTCAAAGCATTCCGTCTGTTGTTGAAATAAAAAGTTTATTTAATTCTATTAAAAATAAAATAAAATAAAATAAAATTGACAAATCCACAATTGTTAATCCCAATTTATGAGCAAATAAATAATTTACAACTAACACGAGTTCTACAGTTGCAACTTCTTACATTATTATAATAGGTAAGTTTAGTAAATATTTAAAACAATTAGCAATTGTTTTTCGTGCTTTAAAATACAACAAACAACAACACTATGTAGTATTATTAAGACAGTTCCAAACAACGTTACGTAAGTAAATAATCTAATCATCATAAAAAGTGCAATTGCGCTATACGATGCATTCGCGAGCTAAGAAGTTCGCAAGAAAACGCTGGACTCCGGCAGAGTTGCAATTGAAGTAATTCGTGGTCCGCAACTTGAACCATAACCGGGAGCATAATAGTTCCACAGAAACTTAAACTCACGCATTAAGGCTATGGTCCTACATGGGCCATTTAACGAACGCGATTGTGAAGCGATATGAAGCGGCGACGCGCGAATTCAATGCAATGCGGCCCCCGCACCGCATCGGAATCTGTCCAACGTGAACGCGAATTGTCTCACGCCGCGATTACCATTCATTGGGCAATGTACTTTAATAGGTATCATAAATATCATATCATAAGAAATCACTCGAAAATATCAAATTAAGTCATTGCGCAAACTTCACTTCGGTCCGTACTGCATAGGTGTGTGCTTTTAGCTACATAGGACACTCCAATTCTTATCATATGTTAATTATTTCAACTTCAAATCACATATAGGTATTCTTAATTGATTCATATAGAACTCGTTATAAACGTAAAAATCCACCACCGCCGCCACCAGAGCTGTAGCATCGCATTGAATTATCGCAGTGACTGTCACCGCATCCGATCCCCTTGCACTCGCGTTCGCTTTACTTCACCCACGGAGGACGTAGCCTTATGTAGGAAAGGACGTAGCGTGAAACTGCTACCGGATACCGGAATCGAGCGCTAGATGGCGTGAGCCCCGTCAAAGTTGAATTCAAGCGATCAAGACTTCAACATTACTTTTAGCGGTTTCATATTTTCCAATCTTCTCTGGATAGCCTCATTTACCGCTAATGCAATTACCGGTTAGCTCATTGCTCTAGTTTTATCGTTCCCTCGGGAATACTCAGGTTTCCAAGTTTTCAAGTTAGCATTGAGTAATCCAATATTTTACACCTATATAGATTCGCTAAAAGTTTTTATTGCGAGCTCTTTAGACGTAAATCGCATTATTGGATCGCTTAATTGGACTATTTATATATTTTGTTTAGTTATCTCATTTATTTATAAGAAGTATAATAATACGTATTACGGGCTTCTAAGGACTAAGGCCTGGAGCATAATCATCGCGTGGCTCAAATATAAATTTAACAGAAAAAATCGGTTAAACTCTATCATTATAATTATGGTTTTAATGCCGACGTTTTTGTTGTTATTTTAAGTGTTCGCTGTATTAACCTGAGCTCAGTGGAGCTTCTTATTTTGATAATAGTAGTAGGTACATGTTTGTGAATATTTAGGTGAAATCATATCTATAGAAATAAATAAAATTGAAGTGTCTGTTTGTAATTTCATAATAACATTTTTTCTCAATACATATGAAGTATACCTATAAAGAAAATTCAATTAAAAATATGTCTGTCTGTACGGCTGAGGTAATATTCTAAACGGCTGAACCGACTTTGACGGGACTTTCACTGGAAAGTAGCTGAAGGTCTAACATAGGCTACTTTAATTTTTGAAAATCCATTAGCGCGCGCTCCACGCCGTTGCGCGTGTCATCGCGGGAGAACGGACGACATTTTTGTTTTCATATGTATTATTTTTTATTTTTTAAACGCGGGTGAAACCGCAGTGATCCACTAGTTTTAAAAATAAACGAAATAGGTACTATTATCTTCCTGAATGCGAATCTCCAAGATGATAGTCGTTACTACGATGCCTCCAGCGAAGCTTTGTGCCCCTACTAATATGCTTGTATTTTAAATTATGCCTTTGTGATTTTGGGGAGATATGAAAGTAACGTCGAGGGGCAGTCTTATGCAATCTTTGACCCGGGCACTAAAGGCATTCAAATGTTTGTTAAGAGGCCAATTGGATTAAAATACATGTAGGGGCCTAATAAATAGCGAACAGGTAAGGGTTCGTTACTTGAATAACAAGTTAATGTAATGATTTTATTCAGTTTCTTTGGAGTTTTTAAGGGATGCACCCTGAGTAGGGTGCACACATATCTACTAAGTACTCTTATTGAAAAAAAGTTTTTTTATTTAATTAAAGAAGTGTAAGTACTTAATTTTGTTACTTTTATTTGTACTTTAATTAAGGTGAAGTAAGGTACATACTTATCAAAGGGATCATATTTATAAGATTAATTTAGCAAACAAGAACGCAGCCCACCTCATAGTAAGTTGTCAATGTCGTCCATAAACATTGTAACCTTATCAATATAGAAGAAGGTTCTTTTGATGGTTGGCAACACCATCGCTATACCTATTTACCTAGTGACAGCAGTCTAATCGTTTGTTGTCTGGTTTGAAGAGTGTGGTTAGGGAGACAAACTTATCCGAGGCGTTCCAACTTAGTCCTCCGGAGTAGCAACGCATAGGTATGTGGTTGACCTCAGGTGCGACTGTGATCTTATCTAGGGTTGATTACAGATGTCCATGAGCGGCAGTGGCCACGTACCATCAGGTGGGCTGCATGCTTGGTTGTTACTTTAATTCTGTGAAAAAAATCTTAACTGCTTCAGGCTAAAAATATGTAGGTACAACGTTGTTATCTTACCTGTATCTCAACCTCGGTATCAAACCATTTCTTCTACAGTACAAAAATAAGCCCCAATAACAATTCATAACTTCAATCCCGTTTGACTTTCTATCATTTCATTCTATAAGTCTTGCATCTAAACAAATGAGTTCTAATTTTATTGGCGTAACAAATCTCGTAATCTACACGTAAATTACGTAGCGGTCCTTCACCAGGCGGCACGTGCCAACCACGTGACTCCTCGGATTAAGTTAGACCCCGGATAAATTAACTGCACAAAATACAGCTATCATACCCTATCGTTAGGGTATGAGGATAAAGGAATTTGAAGGGTATTGTGGTGTATTCGATTGGACGTTGCGTGGCGGACGGCATTAGCAATTAGGCCTTCGGTTATCTATTGTGTCTGTTTTGTGCTTTTTCTCTCTTTTTTCGCTCAGATAAATAAAATAGGTAGATTACTCACCGCCTTGTATTTGAGTGAAGCCAAAAAAACCACGCTACTTTCAT
>DWPV01005976.1:0-11903 GCA_018251915.1 Urbanus proteus proteus
ATGTGTATTATTTGTTTTGAACATTGAGAACACAAGACTCTGGAGGAGCGTATTTAAAATCATTGTTGTATTAATATTTATTAATCATCTTGTGATGTTGTGCCATATGGTGACCGCCTTGGAACAGTGCTAGTCTGGATGTTGTAAGGGGCGACTTAGAGAAAAGATCCAAGTCATGGTCAGCACAACATCAACAAATGGTCAGAAATGTGCATGCCATGCCTGATGATTATTTGATGATAAATATTAAGTCTCTATTAGTAGTAATAATAGACCTTTATCATTACTAGCAGTAGACCTCAAAGCGATGATAGATACATGGATGGATCAGGTGGATTAATCATATTGCAAATTGAATATTGAAATTGATTAGTTACATTTTAACTATTTCACGTTACACTGGGCATGTTTTAACTTGCACAAGAATACTTCATATATTATTTTTTATGTAATATTGTTACAGAAAGGGCTGAAGAACGTGTTCGACGAAGCTATTTTGGCCGCATTGGAGCCGCCGGAACCCGTCAAGAGGAGGAAATGCATGTTGCTGTAATGAACGACCGTCATTACCCGAACACGCATCGTGTTGTGGCCCTACATCATATTCATGAGCTAAAACTGTAATATTCAAGCTATTTTTATAAATTTATTACAACTAAACTTTATGCCATATTAAAAATAGTGAATATTACAGTTATCAAAGCTCCTATCCTACGACACTATTATATTGGGCCTTTGAATTTTTCCACTTACTATGATTATTGTCTAAAGACGATTTTATACCATGGTATATGACGTTATTCGAAATTAATTCTTATTTATAATGAGTATTAAGTCATATGTACCTATTACTAGCATTATATTCAAAACATTTGATACATATAACGCATATAACAATGTATAGGATGATTAATTTGCTTCTAACATAATGGTACATTAAAATGTTGAATTACTGTTTATGATTGAGCTATTAACAATATGTTTTACAGCATGTTTGTAAACGACAAATGTTTACAATGTTTTCGATGGAATTTTAGTAAAATGATGCACAACCTGTTAGCACAGTGAATTCTGCATTTTATAAGAAATATGGTATAGTAATGGGTTTTTTTTCACTATAACATAAACGTGTTGTAACGTCTGTCTTGGTCGGCAGCCGTCCATGTTTAACTTCAATACTCTTGTGTTACGTCCAATTTTAGTATAAAGGGACGGTATTTTTAATTTAATTAGCTATACAATTTTTAGTCGAGGTCATGAAATAATATCAGTGTAATATCAATGACTATTTTTAGTTAATCACCTTGTTTACTGTGGGGTTTATAATACAGAGTATATTATAATATAAATTATCAATTATTTAGTCTTTAACATTTAAGGAATATAGCATTTTTATCAAAATATGCTGCATAATTTGAATTTTGACTGAATTAAAAATATTCATTCCACATGATGTCTTTGCATTTTGTACATTATTATTTGCTTTTCAAGCTAATATTTTGATGTGGTTGTAAGTGTGCTTACGGTATTATTATGTTTTCGTGTGGTTTACTATTTTATACTCTGTAGATGTTTGAAGCAAAGCGTCACGAGTGGATAAAAATAATATATACATTAATATTCATAAATTGTGTGGGGTTACATGGAACCAATGTGTTCTTTTTAAAAATTATTTGAGATTAATGCGTTTAATTGAATATCAACGATTTATTACGCCCCGAATAATTACGACTGAAGGTGAAGAAATTGATATATATTTATACTAAGTAGAATACTTTAAACTAAAAACTTTGCATGGGGTTGATTTATGCCATTAAATATTTACTAACACTGAGTTTTAGCTTACGTAGTGTACATCACAATATATTTGCCTTGCTACTGATAATATAGATTATATTGCAAATAATGATTTTTGAGTTGTAGCAAAGGATACTATTACTTTATCAAACCCCTATTATGCCACTCCAGACTATGGACCGATACCGAGACCGATACTTTTAGATTGAGAATGAGCAAAGCCATACCAACATATTATAGGGACGAGCATGGACGTTTGGATTCCCAGCGATCAAATTTGTCAGGAACTCTAGTCCGATTATAATCGATAATTGTCGAACTATGTTTGAAGGATATTTACTTTCTCAAATAGTATGTGTCCGTGCTTTCAATCCTATCTTGCAAATACCGCTCGTGGCGCTCGTTTTACTTATTACAAATTACCACGCACAGAGATGCTACCGATTTCATGCTCAGTTATTGTGTTCACATACTTTACTAGCGTTTGCCTATTCGTTTCTACCTTTCATTGTGAAATATAATTCATATTAATTAAATATTATTATCAATTAATCTCAAAATATAGTACATTTTGCTTCATACAATAATATTTACTCATTTCGATTATTAATGTATTAAATAATTGTCGATTATTGTAATGCTAAGCATAAAGACAACTATTAAACTCAATTATTGTGTCTTATATACTTATGCTTGAGTATTGTTAAAGTGCTATGTATATCACAAACTACGATGCATTGTCCATGTATTAATTTTGACATTCATGTCAATACTCACACGCATTATTTTATTTGTTTATCAATTATTATAATAGTATATTATTGGAATTATTATAACATTGACATAGTAATAAAATTATTATATTATTTTCTTCATGTCAGTAAGTAGTTATAGGTGTATATTAAATAAATATAAGACTAAAATTATTTCTCTTATTTCAAATAACATGTCTATAACAATATGCCACAATAATAATTTGTCGAAATGGACTTATATTGATGAGATAGAGCTATTAAGATGATTTAATCCTTAGATCATACAATACATCTATTATTTAATGTTAGATCCTGCATCAGTAAATTCATCCTGCATCTACGGTTTTAATGCATATTGTCATTCCTCCATGATAAAGCATACACTATTCAGTGACAGATTATTTAATGTGAAATAGGCCTTAAACATACCAAATACGAGTAACATTCTTCCCACTGGGTCCATGGTCCATGACTAGGCGAATAAGGCGAACACGCTAGTTGACAGATATTGTAAAACAGGTTGAATATCAAAATTGTAAATGACAATATATTATTACCTGCCAGGAAAAAAATTAACTGGACATAGCCTACATAGATTTTCTGAAAATTCCGATGCTTTATTGTTCTATAGCTGGCATAATTTTGACAACTTTGACGTAATGATTTTTTAGTGCTTTTATTATTAAAAATACATACCCTTTTTATATTTATTAATCGACATTTTATTTTGAAAATTGCTTCGAAGATCAAGTACTGTGATATGAAAATTCCAAGTTAATATGGGCGACGGTTTAAAATTATGTAAAGGTTTGCATTTCATTTGAATTGTCACATAGACACAATAATTGAAACGCTATTTTTAAAAATCGACTGCTTACTGAAGCATATTATAATAAATAAAGTATGCAATTAAAATAAACCATTACAAATAGCCAATTAAGTACATGTAAAAAACAATTTAAAAAGTATACCTTTTGTTGGTACCTAAAGTAGGATACGGTTGTGATACAAATTAATCCCACGATGTTTTTTCA
This sequence comes from Urbanus proteus proteus, assembly GCA_018251915.1. NCBI lineage: Eukaryota > Metazoa > Arthropoda > Insecta > Lepidoptera > Hesperiidae > Urbanus > Urbanus proteus. Next base: position 3,587 of record DWPV01005976.1, read on the forward strand.
CTACGCTTACTCCATACTTTTGACATGAATTAATTACCTGCTAGCAATGGTAAATCTATGTACAAATGTTTAAAATAAATTGGTTACTGATGAGATTAAAATTTGAAGCAGATATTCAACACCATAGTTGTTTATTATTGTATGGCGCCAGTATTGATAGTAGTCAGTGTATCGCCGGCATCTCATAGGTAGAAATCTTTAAACAAACTATTTTTTTCAATTTTTTAAATAATTAAATATTTTCGTAAATGCGACGAATATTTATCAGATAAGCGTCACAGAAGCTCCAGCAGTCTAGCGGGAGGTGTCGTAGAAGGAACTCGTTCCGAAAGGAAAATAGACGTTAGAGGTAATCAGCAATAAATTTCTTTGATGACTGTTTCTAAGTAGATCCATATCTCAATGACGTAATATTGTCTTCCTCGTTTGGAGCAGTGGAAACCTTTTTGCCAGCATCCCGTCGATGTCCACTAAGATGCATTGAAAAGATCCATTAATGGATCTTTTTATAACAACCGCTGGTATGCCGTGTCGATCAATTTAATAGTCTCTGAAATTGTGAGCTAATCGAAATTTGCTACAGAAATAAAAGGATGCCAACAATAAAATTGTCTATATTATTTGAACCACGGGCTGAAGACAGTTTTAGGAAAACCTCGAGCTCAAGATCACAGGAAGTGGGTACTACATACATATTTCTTAATCATTTTATTTTGGTATTGTAGCTTCTATACCTGAAGTTGACGATCACTTTGCTATTGCCGAGGCTCGCTGTGATGATTTACAAGAAAAAATAGATCTGGTGAAACATTTAAAGAGAAAGAAGAAATTAAAAAAGAGGAGGTGGGTACACACAATTTCGCTAAAATACATGCTTATTATGTGATACTTATTTATGCCAATGGTCGCAAATGAAATTAGGTATAAGTAGACTCGTTGCTTTGAGTATAGGTATACTCAAAGATTCCTTGGGAACATTAGGCATTGTAGTAGGTACCTACAATATCAAATAGCGGTTCTTTGACGCTATAATCAAACCGATCATCATTACAAAGATTCGTGATTCAATTTGTAGGTTGGTTGTAAAAAACCAGCTCTATTATTTTAAACCTTAGGTACTAGATAATACTGATCATGAATCGTCATTAATTGGTTTATTATATTATCGTTTTTATACAAATAAAAAAATTGAAAATTTTTTTTACTCAATACATACAAAAGTATACACGATACCTATAACGAAAATGCAATTAAAAAAAATGTGTCTGTCTGGCCGAGCTAATCTTCTAAACGGCTGGATTAATTTTGACGGGACTTTCACTAGCAGATAGCTGAAGGTGTAAGGCGTAACATAGGGTACCTTAATTTTCAAAAAAAGCATTAGCGCGCGCGCCACGCGCTTGCGGGACCCCTCACAGGAGCGTAGGATGTTATTTATGTTCAGATAAGTTTAACTTTTTTTAACGCCGATGAAACCGCGGGGATCAGCTAGTTACTTATATAAGCACTGTGGTTTTACTTATAGCACGACCCGTATGGTGGAAGCTCCTACAAATGCCGAACATACACCGTTCATAAGTGTGCGCACTCAACCTAAGAAAAGTAAGGAATTCATAGTTATACCCACTTATACATATTTATTAATATCTTTATCCGATACCTACATACTCTTACGCTAGTAGCGCTATGTTTAACGTTATGCTATCTGAAATAAAATTCTTAGTGTTTTAAAAAAATATAGGGACATCATGTGATTTTATTTTTAAAGAGATTTTTCTTCATTCCTTTTAATCTAAGGCTTCAACTTTAAATCAAAGTAATAAAAGCCGGGATGCACCGATACGCACTTTTACCGACAGGATACCGATATTTACAAAAAGTATTTGTCACTGATACCGATAAAAGTTACAAAAAGTTGCGGCTTAAGGTAGAAAATATATAAACGGGCGTCAATAGGGTTTTACATGTTTAATATTTATGTAGAAAATTAGCTTAGATATTACTTAGGTTAATTATTAAGTTTATTAATATATTAGGTAATTTATTATGAAAATTACCCAAAATAACTTTAATTAGCGCGGGTATGGCGCGTTAATACGATGGATGATATATCAGCAACTTCGCCGATTTCAATGTATGAAGGAACGGATATAGATATCTATATCGGTATCGGATGCGTCCCTAAAGAAAACAGCAATAGTCCTGCTGGTTACAGAGGTGACGCAGCAAGCGGCGAGGTTGCGCCGGCTGGAGGTGCCCCCGAACCCCACGCGGGGGTACCTGGACTCCGCGACGGTCGAGCAACACGACATGCTCGGCCATGTACGCGGCTACAATCAGATGTACCGCCAATTACAGGATCAGTACAAAGTTAGTTAGTTTTATTGTGTTACGGATCAGTACAAAGTTAGTTGTTACGTACATACAGACAGTTATGGTTGTTGGCACTAGGGTTGACATATTTTAAAGAAAAATAATATTTCATAGTTAACGTTGCAAAAAAGTTTTACAAGAAGTAAGGAGGTGAGTAGCAGGTGTGTATTATTGAAAGATAAGAAAGAAAGAAATGTAGTAATTTTTAATTTACTTACTATTTACTTACCTACTCGAAAAAATATGCTGGTTATAATCACCACGAAAGAAAGACAACAGGAAGTGATTAAGCAAAAAAATGTCTTCAAAGTTACCATAGTTATTAACTTATTGATCCAGAATAAACAGAAAAATGAAGAGAATAATAGATCGCCGTGTCGGATGCAGCCGTCGCGTCGCACTCATGCAGATGGTGACGGTTAGTTCATTAAAGTTTTTATAAAAATAAACCGAGATCTCTAGTTTCTTAAAAATACTTAACTATTTGTAACTTTAGTATTAAATTAGCTAGTTTTGAAAGAGCTTAAATAAATAAGTTTATCGTTAATAATAGAGTCCAAATTATTACTTTAAAAGATAATTACTTAACTTGTAGAATTAAATAAAGTATCTTTTCAATTATTTATATCGATAGAGATTTTTTTAAAGTTGTGAGAATAAGAACTCAGTGTGGTTCGACTCAGGAGGTATATACTCTTTGCCACACCTTTTCTACCTAATAACACCATTATAATCACTATTGTGTTCTGGTTTATTCATGTGTTGTAAGGAAAACACACCAACGCACTGATAAAGTGGCATTCCTGCTTAGCTTTCAGGGACACCCGCATTTTATATGTATAATATAAAAATATATAAAAAATATAGGAATTTTTAAATAGAGGATTAATTTACTAAACGATACTTTTCTTTCTAAAAAGGCTTTTGTGGACAAGGCGTTCAAATAAGTTCAAACATTTCATCTCAAGAAGTTGCTTGTGGAGAGGACATTCTTGAGGATACGGACAGCGAACTTTATGACCAGCGACGAAACGAATTGTATGTGCCTACCTATCCACATTATTGTATCCATTGATTACGTAATATTAATTTATGGAATCAATACCTCTAAGAAAATAAAAAAAAATAAACTCTTAAACACACTTAGGAATTTACAAAGGGCCCGCTTTAAACTTTGTACCTAAATACACATATTATCTTAATTAGTATTTTGAAAAAATATATCCTGGTAAAATCAGTAGGTTATCGTAGACATTTTGCGTGCAATTTATTTTGTAAGTAAGTGCCATAATTATTATGTATACTTATTTATTAATTCAATATTTTTTGTTATTTCGGTATTTAGTTCAATGCCCATTACGAAAAATCGTACCGGATCCAAACAGCTGAAGAAGTCGACGCAAGCCAGAGGGCGTAACGATACTTCCAGAGACATACCACGTAAAGCAGGTTCAAATCTTGATAAGTTCCTAATTAGGTACTATATAACTAGATGGCGTTAGAAGTTTTTCTGCTTTTTTGAGAGGTGTACTAGGTGGCGTTAAAAGTTGTTCTTCTCATTCCGATAAATTACCTTTGTGTCTTGGTTGTGATTAAGAAAATGTTAATTAGCATCTATTGATAACTTTACTGCAACTATGGTTACCTTATCCACTCGTACAGGGTAGATTTTGTAGAGTGCGAGGATGGCCAAATCGGAAAATTAGTATAAGTCTGTTACGATGTCCATTTTGATAAAAAATAATAAGAATTTAAAAATCTCTAGCTAGGAATCCAACGAGTTAATAAAAAAAACACACACACATTCCCTATATTATGTAATAAGCTATCCGATACTTTTGATTGTAACAGTCTAAAAACTGATATATTGCAAACGAAGGTAAAAGGTATTTTTTCGTAAAATACTTTATTTTCCATGTAATGATTTAAATTGATAGAAATATTCCATAGGGTCACCACATAAATGGTCCGAAGGAAAACAAGATGAGTCACGACAGAAAAATAGATCAGAAGCTTATACTGCGCAGAAAAATAGGCGGTCCGCTACCGGCAACAAAATTAACATAGGTAAAGTTAAAAAAGAAAATTTAATTTAAGGAAATTAATAAAGTTAATAAATTTATATTATTACTGGAAGTGTCGTCATGTCTTAGTTGGTTTATGCCTATAATTATTTTAAAAGTGTATTTCTGGTGTGTATTTTATAGGTATGTCATCTACATATTTAGCTTTGTATGTGAAAAAGTAATAAACTATGTCATTAGCTATACACTGGTCGCGGATCCTTATCTTGCATGCGTAGCACACGTAGCTTAGATCCTTAGATTGTATCCGTAGCACGATTACGTAACTTCGATCCTTTGATTGCTTTCGTAGCACGCTTACGTAGCTCCGATTTTTAGCTCGCATCCGTAGCATACTTACGTATATCGGATTCTTAGCTTGTGTCCATAGCACAGTTACGTAGCTCCAATCCTTAGCTCGAGTCCGTGACACTTTAATGTAGTTCCGATAACTAACTCGCATCCGTAGGACGCTTTCGTAGCTCAGATCCTTAGTTCTCTTCCGTAGCTCGCTTACGCAGTTCCGATCTTTAGGTCGCATTGCTAGCTTTAATCCTTAGCTCAGATCCCGTCATATAAAAACAGCTATAGTTTAATAAATTAAACATCTAAAAAATGAGCTTTTAATTAATTAAACATCTAAAAAATGAGATAATAAATTAATTGCAGATTTAAGTCGAACTGAAGAACGGCCCGTAGTAGAGTTGTTTAACAAAAGCCGGGATAGTCCGTTACCCTCGTCGTGGCTTCCTCAAAATGTACAACCACCTGCTTCACCTACCAAGAAGAATAAGAAAGGTATAGGTCCGTAAGCATGCATGATGTATGTATAGTTAATTGTATACGTACACGTATATATGCAACAAATATAAGCACGCCCTTCCTCGCGTCTATTTACACAAAAAAATTAATAATAAACGACTGTTTTGTTATTTTTTTTTGAGATTTGCATAGCTACCATAATAACGAATTAAATAAATAAAAATATAGGTTATGAACAACAACGATACGACGATGAAGACACTGTTCATCTGGAGAAAGTGGCGTCGAACACGAGGAAAGAAAAGGTCAGATTTTAAATATTACTAATTTCTCAACTTTGATCACTTTTTCAGTGACTAGACAATTTTAATAGGTTTATTCGAAATCATTTTTTTATCATATGATTAATTATATTTTACAACATTTCTATTGGTCTTAAGTTATTCAGTTTCAAGTTTAGGTTTTTGAGGCAATTAATATTCTATAATAATGTATCAAATACATCTATGCTTATCGACCTATATCTCACAGCTTTAGGTAAGTCTGCGTGTCACGTGACCTACGTGACAACATATTTTTATTTCATTGGACATTGGGCGGGGCCAGACACCAACATTATCATCGACATGGACGTTATTTACATTGTTGAATATCTTTGCTGCTACTACACAGTTCTGATGCGTATCTAAGTAAACCGAAATAGACAAAATATTATTTACCGGCCGTGAACAGTCCGTAGCTTTTCCTCAAGATTATATGTGACACATTGTATTATATTGTCTGAGACAATCCAAGTCTGATACGTTCAACGTCTGATCTATACCTAAATGGAGATGGAGCCTTAGTGGTACGGCAGAATTTCTCTCTTGGCCCTTCTCACAAATCTGTCGTTCCTCCTTTAGCGGTACGGCAAAATTTCTCTCTTGGCCCCTCTCACAAGTCTGTCGTTCCACCTCCCACCAACCGCCCTCCCAATAGGACGTGCACCGTCACCCGCGCCGCGTGAAGTACCGCAGCCGGCGGTACGAGCTGCCCACGGTCGCGTCCCAGATGAAACAGGCCGGCATGCGCTGCTACTACGGCACCACGAACCACACGAACATACCGTTCGTAGTCAGCAAGAGTACCGCCCCGTCGCATAACATCGGCGTTAATATACAACAGGTATTGTGATTCGATATAAGAAGATAATCCTAATTATTATAAAAGCGAATGACCGTTTATTTGTTTGTTTGTTTGTAACGCCTTCACGCGTTAACGACTAAACCGATAGTTATGAAATTTTGCACACACATTGCCAGGGGTCTGGAAAAGGACATAGAGTACCTTTCATGAGAAAAGTGATACTACTCCAGAGGGATAGAAATTTAACTTATATACCTACAATGTACCTACGTTTATACTTACAGCCTCTTTGTGTGAATATATATGAGCGCGAGCGATGGTTGCGGGTAAATACTAGTTTATGATACAGCCACAATGAGTTCTTATCGTACTGTTATGGCCGCGACCATTTGGACCATTTAGCATGTTTTGCACTTTTGCTAACATTTTCTAATTAATTTATTAATTAATAGTAGGTATTCTGTATTCATTTCGTATCTTAATCTGTATAGTGTTGTGTGAAGTACCTAATATAAGCGATTCGCCCATCGCGCTACATTTATTTCTTCTGGACAGTAGAGAGACGACGCTACCATAACAGTACCTTTACCCTAAAGATACGATAAGAACTATTTGGCGTTCTATTTCGGCGGCAGCTTTCTGTTTTGTCTAATATCAGAAGTGTTAAGAGCTGCTGTGTAAAGGTGGCAACGCCTCTGTGGCCGGCCTCAGTTACAGCTATGATCTTATCTGTTGTTGATTGACAGATGTCCATGGGCGGCAGTGGCCACTCACCATCACGTGAGCTACATGCTTGTTTGCTACTTGTATAATACAAAAAAATACAAATTGAATATAAGACGTAGATATGTAAGTCATAGAAGAAACATTAATTATTAAGTTCTTATTTATCTACAGGTCCTAAATGGTTTAAAAATACAACAACCATTATCTGGAATCCCATTAACTATTGCGCATCACATGGGTAAGTATGGATGTTTGTTACAATTTATCCTTCTGAGTGTTTTTGCTGTTATTTCATTATTATTTTCGTTATTATAATTGTATTTGAATGAAATTACATATTTTAATAATAGGTATACAACTCATTAATGTATTTTTAAAACCTGTTAAGTATGTTTTACCTATGTTAATTACATTTTAAATATTATATGTTTTAGGATTGGGTCATATACCGACATATGGCACAAGAAGCGTTACAACGGTAAGCTATTTTTAATCGTCTTGCAACAATTTTAAATTATATAAGTACTTACTCTAATAACCTCTTAAGATAGGGCTTTCAAAGTAGATACAAAAATGCAAGGTTAATCTTAAGATCACAAATAATGACATACAATTTTGATAATAATTTTGAATGGGTACTGGCCGGTGTAACGGAAAGTAATGTAATGTGTTACAAGCATGTTCATTCCGTCAGTACAGCAAATCAAGGCGTCAATCCGTAGCGTGTATTCTTATAGCCCTTGTACGAACGCTCACCTTGTAACGCGTTTCTTTAAGCCCCGTAACACCGGTCAGTACCAATGTTAAAAAGTGTGTTTTGTACATTGAGATACCTATATGTACTAAGGTACCTACTAGAGGAGACAACGCAAAGCAGTGTTGTGTACCTCACTCAATTTAGGACCTTGTTCTACAATTCACTCAATTTAGGACCTTGTTCTACAATTCACTCTACACTCTACAGTCGCTCGTTAGCTCGCTGCGGCTATTGACCCCTAGGACTTTTGACTACTTTGACTTTTGATATTTAATCGAAAATATTATAAAATATCCTTGAACGTTCTGAGATACCACCTACTGTAGAAATCACTTAAAAAATTGAAAATGTTTACAAAAAAATTTTTTAACCGTAATTTACTACCTACCTACTTTATTTGTCTGCGCTCAGATAAATAAAGTAGGTATATCGCCATTTTTAAAATGGTCGGGTTATAAAAATGATTATGTGGGCGTAAATAAACTAAAGGAACTGACAAGAAACCACGCTA
>DWPV01005977.1:0-11902 GCA_018251915.1 Urbanus proteus proteus
TTGTTACTCTATAACTTAAAAACGGCTGAATGGATATGGGTGAAATTTGGTGCAGACATAGACTGCAGTCTGGAATAACATATAGGCTGCTTTTTATCCCGGGAAAATGTGCGGTTCCCGCGGGATACATTTGTTTTGATTTATTGCCGTGTCAATCTCGCGACATGTTTATTGATTTACTTTTCCAATGCAGGTAAAACCGCAGGGATCGTCTAGCTTTATATACATTTCTTTTACTTTTAAACTTTGTGAAAATCCTTTGATGTTGCTGTATTTAAGTGATTGTGACTTGTTTAGTGGATGACCGTTTGCTTTATTTGCCAAAATTGATAATTTTATCGGGAAAGATAATATTGTTAAGATATTAATAGTTAACACGCAGAACAATAAACAATCCATAGTAAAAAAAGGTAAGCTATGAAGAAAATATCAAAATCGAATTGTGACCAGGATTGTGAAAAACGATAGAATGCTACAGATTTCCTCGGCTTTTTAGCCTTGAATAAATCCTCTACGTGAGGGAGACAGAGGAATTCAACGGCATCCGCCGTAACCACCCAGAGAAATCACGTCTCGCTACAAGGCAAACTGCAACCACAGCATACTGTCTTTGCAGTTGCAAATTAACGAGCCCTGAACGAAAGTGGGGCAGGACGAAACTTCTTAATAGCATAATATAGTTTCTAGTCAATGTCTTTCCACAGATCAAGCCAATCGAATTCTGCAGGTCTACTTTTGTCATAAATTTTCTAGTGTCTTTCTCAGATTTTGTCAAACGTGAAACATATTTAAGATATACATTAAATATAACAATAAAGAGGGAGTTACAAAAAATGGTATTCGAATGGTAGTTAGAAAAAACATCTTTAATGTACAGTGCTAAAACAAACCTTTTCTTGAGACAACACAAGGTAACAGTACAAAGAGTAACATTCACCGTTAAAGCCTTCAAACCTATTTTTAGTCACGGAATCGTACCGAGTAGGTATTACGGCGCCAAACCTTAACGGTGACGGCTTACATACTAAGACTCCTGGGAAAAAGCAAATAAATTCTCAGTAAGGAGACATTTGCAATAATTCGTCATATGTATTCAAAGCTTTGTAATTTGTAAGCAAAGACGCTGTGAACGGATAGTGTTACCTTAAACACATAGGTGAATTAAGTTTAGGACACTATTAATACATGTATATGTAAAACTAGCTGATTCCCTGCGGTTTCACCCGCGTTAAATAAGTAAAAGTTACCTTTCAGTGAAAACCCCATCAAAATCGGTCAAGCCGTTTAGTAAATTACTAAATTACTCAGCTCAACAGACGGACAAACAAAATTGCATTGCATCGTTACAGGTATCGTGTGTACTTTCAGTTTTATTTATTTGTATAGATAAAATGTAAACATTACATTACATGTTTTTATACAGAACTATAGCATAACTTCTGGACTGTCTCTAGTGGTAATTACATTACACACACAGTTCTATTTAAATCATAAGTACCCAAAATATTTTTTTTTTTTTCAAATATCATTTATACAAAATTATTTCTTACATTCTAACTCTTTCAGACAAATCCACAATATACCACCACGTCGGAAGGTATTTCGCTATGGAGAAGAAGTGGCGCAAGAAACTGCATACGTGTGCATAATTTGCATCTTATACATATAAATTAAATCCTTCTTAAACAAAATTTGTTTGTTTCAGAGCACCTTTACTACAAGAATCTTATGTCTTAAGTCTAATGAAAAATTCATCTCCCTGTCTTTCCGTGGATGTTGTTGGAGGCGACTAAGGGGATCCAGAAAGTGACTCGGACTGTATTTTGTGAATTTATTTAATACTAGTTGGTCCCCGTGGTTTTACCCGCGTTAAAAAAGTAAAAAGGAACACATATCTAAGTATAGGTAACACCTCATTGTCTCGCGACGGCGCTCTAATGCTTTTATCCAATATTAAAGTAGCCTATGTTACGCCTTAGACCTCCACTTATCTTCCAGTGAAAGTCCCGTCAAAATCGGTCCAGCCGTTTAGAAAATTGCCTCAGCCAAACAGACAGACAATATTTTTTATAGCATTTTTTTATAAAGTATTAAGATATCCGTACCTTTATACGATAAATAATACGATATTTAATATTAGTACCTTTAGTAGTAGTTAGTACCTAAATACGATAATTTATCGCCCTAACAAGATAAAAACACCATCAAGACATTGTATAGTAAACATAGAGCTTAGTAAAATAATCCCTTAAAAAGTTAGCCGAAACTCCCTAGTCATCCCGCGGGAAAGTTTAGCCGCTCATTAAACTTAGTAAATCCCGGGAAGCTTGATAGCTCAGTTACGCAAAACGGTTCGCACATCAAACTACTTGCAAATAGCTAACGGATTTTGGTATTGTTTTGTTATTACTGTTTAATTTACTCACCGATTGCACAATAGTACAGATGATTCATCATATACGTATTCGAACTGGGCATGTATTTTAGATTTTTTGAAAAACCCGCCTAAGGCTATGCTTATGTATATTTTACTTATTTCTTCCTTTACTTGACTATTAAAGTCGCAAAACGTCTATTCATCCAACACAAAGATAAACACAAAATGGAACTTAGCATTCAAATTTAATTTCATAAGACACTTATGAAAACCGACATTCTCAATATGATGAATTTCCAATCAAGAAAATTAAGTGCTTCGTTGAGTAAACAAAAAGCGGTTTAATTTAACTTTCCGACTGTAAACGAACATGCTGAGTAATGGCCCGTGTTAATTCAATTCAAATAATAACATGTACGCAATACGTGTATGTATGCTTACCTATTTGCATATAGATTGTTCCCACTCCTATGAATTCTAATAAGAATAAATTAAGGCCGGCATCAAATTTCAACTTTTGGTGCCAACACCCTTATGTAACCATTTCGTTACGTCAAACACTGTAAACAGCCTCCGAGTTCAATAGAGGACCCTTGGAAGTTCCGTCAAATTTCGTATTCAATCATTTACGTATTATGCAGACGCCGATGGTCCCGTGGACGTCCTTCGCCAAATTTCATTTACTTAGGTTCACGCAAACACCGATTTGAATACATTTGCCGTCAACTCCAAATTGTCGTGAAATTGTCGCATACGAGATTAATCTAACGTCTCGTTGGGTGGGGATTCAGCTTGTTTTTCAAGTGATTGATAGTCTGAGTAGTGTTGGTTTTGTAGTCTAGGCCTTTTTTTAATTTTTGAGATAAATCGAGTTGTCATCAACATAAAGATTTATGAGGATTCAACTCCTGCAGATTTTTCTACAGCTACCACTTCCACAGACACAATTTACCTACATATTCTTCATTAGTGATGGTAGAAAAGTCCGCATAACCACCACACCTACTTCTGTGTTCTGAATGACGAAACTTAAGTTACAACCGATCTAATTTATCATCAAACATAGAAATCTAAGGTTGAAGATAATATTTAAAATGTTACAAGTATCATTACGATCACAAGTCGCGATTCATCTTAAAAAATATATATTTTATCACACGTTCACCTGTTCAAAGAAAATTTGAAAAAAATCACTTTTACCTTAACACAGGCATTTAATTTTTAATTTGGTGACTGACCGAGTTTCGATTTTCTAGGCCATGTATTTTATAAAGACACAAAGAAAACTGCAAAAGTATGAACAAATTTAAAAGCATATCAGAAGTTGGAGGTCGGACAAAGAATATTTTCCCGTTTCAAAAGGAAATTCCTTGTACATTTTCATGGATATGCATGCTATAAAAAGCAATAATTTGATGCTTGGATACATTCACCGGTATCGTCATTTTGTCCAGACGCGTCCAATCAATCAATTAATTATTTATTTATAGATATACCTCTTGTGAAGACGCAAAAATATTGTCAATGAAGATTGATCACAATGCATAAATACAAAAAGGTTTTCGTTGAGACGCTTTTCAACGCAACGGAAACCTGAGTTTAAGCTTTGGACTTTAAAGTTTGGCTTTAAATGAGGACTACGCTTCAAGATTTCATTTTTTAATCGGAATTTATGAACCCTGATTTTGACTCCTGCTTTTTGATACAACTGTTTATACGACTACTCCAATGTTAAACAACATTTGTCACCATTAAATGACCAAGTAACTACTTAAGTTACGTTGGTACTTTTCTGTATTTTCAGAAATACCGGAATACAAAATGGTATCCTAGGGAATAAGCTAGAATAAAATATTGTTAGGTACTCTCTGAGATACGAGCTGGAGATGCACTTAAGAATAATAGGACTTTATTATGTAAGTGTTTCCAAAGATAAAATTAGGACGACCATAGATTTATTCAACAATTTCTAAAATAATAATACAAAGACAAAAATAAAACGAAACTGATTTTTCAGACAGTTAAAACATTAAAGGAAGCATCCACCTGATATGCGCAGACGCCAAGAACGGTACAAGGACCTAGACCCAAAACACTTCTGGACTAATTTAGTGTCCTAGTTGGGGATCTAACCGGAAACTCTTGTGTCAGTCTGAGTCAAACAGTCATGCGGGCCTAATTTATATAAAATTTAAATCGCATTTAGAAAACTAGCTGATCCCCGCGGGTTCACTCGCGTTAAAAATGTAAAAATGCATACATATTTAAACAATCCTGATTTAGCAACATTCTGCACTGCTGAATAATGTTAAATAGCCTATAGCCTTCCTCAATAAATGGACTATTCAACATAAAAATATTTTTTCAATTCGAACTAGTGGTTCCGAAGATTAACTTGTTCAAGCAAACAAACTCTTCAGCTTAATAATATGTATTAGTATAGAAGTATAGATTGATAGTGATACCTATGAAACAATTTTTGAATCTCATCTAATCATCATCGTTTCGGAAGATGTTTTGTTATGCAGACGGCAAAAACAGTCATATGAATTACTAGCTTTTGCCCGCAGCTTCGCACGCTTCTCTGCTATATATATAATAAATATAATTAGTTAAACCTTCCTCTTGAATCACTTTATCTATTTAAAAAAACGCATCAAAATCCGTTGCGTAGTTTTAAAGATCTAAACATACATAGGGACGGACAGCGAAAAGCGCCTCGTAATATAACATAAAAAAATTTCCACAGATATTTTAAATAAAAGGGACATTGCCTCACGCTTCAAATAATTTGCAACTCGTATTATTGTCCATTGTGTGGCAGAAACTTGGTATAGCATTTCACTGTGCATTGTTCACAAGCGTGTGAGCTTGGCCCGAACCGCATTCCAGCTTCGATTCGCTTTCTAAAAACATATCTTTGTCTATATTTTATGCACATTGTTTTAGCGCAGGATCGTACGTGAAACCTTTTGTTGGTTTCGGTAGGTGCAAGTTTTTACTGTCTTTACAAAAGGCACTTCAATGACTAAAGTTTAGTTGGTAAGATGAATATCGCTATCTGCTAGGCTGCCACTTTTATTCCCTGCTCTGTATATATTTGCATTTTTAAGTTAGATATTTTGAGTAATAATATCTGATTAAATACGATTGTATGAAGCACCAATCATCTCTGCATTTTCTTAAGAACCTGTAATAATAGTGGTCTAAAAATAGTCCTTGTTTTTGCCCTTGAACCTGACCACGGTGGGTCAAAAATTCGTTGAAGAGTGTAGTCCAAAAGGCGCACCAAACATACAAAAGAACAGAATTTCAAAGTGATAACATTAGTAAATCCAAATACATTGAAAGCAACCCTGAAAAGGAAAATTCCATTATACCTTAATTACGTCATCCAATTCCAGAAATGGTTTAAAGAGGCACCAATATTCCATTATCCAAAAAGTTGTCTATATAAATAGAAGTAAATATTTTAAACAGGGCTAACCGGAGAACTTTTCGATATTAAAACTTTCACTCAACGGAAATAGATGGCTGTCCTTTGTGGGGGAACCAATTATTTTTTTGCATGAACGATTTTCCATTACAGTTGAATTAATCTGCAAGCCGGTCTGATATTGATGACTATTATCTTTTATTTATGTAAAAGCGTCTCTTTACAAATTAAATTTTGTAAGTATCAAAATTGTTTTATCCTTCTTTGTTGGTAATGGAAGTATCAAAAGATTTCATAATGTCACTGCCGCCTCAAATATCTATAGTTTACTCCATGTAGAATTATAATTTCAGATACATTACTAATTTAAGAAGAAATAAAAATTTGTTCGTGAAAGTCAATCTGTCTTTATGTCCTAAAAATTAAAATCAAAAATCAAAATCAAAAATATTTTATTCTTAACAAGAATTATTTTTGAACGTCAATATTTTTTCTCTATCACCACTTCGGAAGGTATACTAGTGCCGATTTAATAGAAACAGAAAAAAGATAATTCATTACAGCTTTTTGTTCTAAATATAATTATACTAATTTTACAATTTTTCGATGTATACCATGACCCGTTTAGTCTACTTAGGCCGTCCCAGTTTAGCTTCCGTGAAGTGACATTACGTCCACTTTCGGAAGGCTACTGTCGGAAGCCTCTGATCCTTATCAGATGGCGTCCGATTGGTGTGACAAAGACATCGTTTCGGTACCGTAAGTATTACTGTACGTAACTATATATAATGCATATTACTTGGAGTTTGTACATATTATATTTTGAAGTATGCACCTTTTGCAAAAAAACAGTTATACAAAATCGAAATTATTCCTTTGGAAGTTCGTTTTAAAAAGGTTCCAAAATTATGAAGTGATTACTTACCTTAATGTATTCACATACTTAACACGGTTATACGTGAAAAAGTTGGTGACACCTAAAGAAATATTTAGTTTGCGAAATTCAAAACCAGGTACACACATTATGTAACCTGTTAATACTAACATTTATCTCACATTCCTTCATTATCAAACCATTTATCTACAAATCACTATAGATAAGTGAAGTACTTGTCTGTACGTTACTGTGCTCTATATATAGACATTCTTATTTGATTTGCATTAGTAACTAAAAACAAAACCATATTTTTCTACCAACTTATAGAAATCTCTATAATCGGGTTAAAACATAAAAATCTATTATGCCCTCTAATTAGGTAGTGAATTAGTATTTCTGGATATTCACGCCCTTCAAATTTCTAGACATTATCATCTTAACACTGTTACGACACAGAATAATGCTTAAAATTTAGAGTTTCTCCTTGTTAGTATTTCTTATTAACTTCAACATCTACCATTAGAATTAACATAAATATATGAAATCCAACAAAACCTACAAAATTATGTACTTTACATCCGATCTTTCAAATTGAAGCGACCTCGTGATTATTTTTCGGTTCCAAAAACTCCTTAAATATTTCGTATCCAAGACGTCTAAGTTAGGCAAAGGAATATTCAAGAGCAAAAATACAAGCGAAAACTTTATCTCCTTGCCGCATTGCGTGAACGTTACAGCATATTTTATGCTGAATTTAATAGACCATTATTGCGTGGCCTTAAATCCTAGTCTAGATTAAGAATTTATTGCCCAATGCGGTATCAAGTAAGCGCATTCTAGTTTAAACACCCGAGCGCTTGCGTTCGCAAACTTTAAGTTTATCAAAACTTCCAACTAACATATGCACTTCTGGTGTTTCGACTTCAAAAAGAAGGAAGTTTGCAGTTCATCTCGTGTTTTTATTGCTTTTCGTAGACTGCGTTTAAAATATTTGTGTTAGCGTCATACAACATTTGTTTCCTTAAAATAAGCATAAGTGAAGTTTAGTGATCATTAAACATTGGATATATGACCTGGATTAGTGATTGGATCGGATTTTCACATGACCCCAGTTACCAGTTAGTTGCCAGTTACATTATCATTTAATAATATAAAAGAAATAAAATGGATTGACAGCGCATTCGATTACTAATTAATTTACCTACTTTTACAATGATCATACAAACTTAGTTTTATACGCAGTTCACCTAATGGTAATTTACTGGATTTGATAATGGATTGATATACTACAAGGATTAAGTTAAAATTCATTTTCTATGTTTTTCCTTACATCAAAGCTTCCGTACGCTTCAAACCAGAACACAGCACATTCGACACTGCTGCTATAATTCCAGTAGGTACAATGGTCGTAGAATCGTAACTGGAAAAAATACATTAAAATGTTAAATTGAATTACATGTTTTCGGAACACGCGACACATGTTAAAGTACAAAGCCACTCGTAATCCGATAAATTAACTAGTATACAATGACACCGTCAAAATCGGATTTATTAGGGCGCTACTACAATCGCGCTTGATTAACCCTTAACGAAATTCCCTTCGAGCGATTTAGGGACATATTTTTGGACCCCTATGAATTAGTCTCCCCTTGCTAATAAGTACACAGTTATGCAAATGTTCTAACGGAAGAATGAATCTGAATGACTTTAATTCGAAACAGGTGCAACTGAAAGGGTGAATAAAGGGTGCTATTGGTGAAGCGATTCCGGTAACTGCTTTAATTGACTATAACGGGAACGTCTGCAACTTACAATTCCTAATCACGTTGCTATATCTAGCAGACGGACATACAGACAGTTATATGAGAAGTTAAACCCCAAATATTTTTCCTTAAATTTTTGCACATAGTTTAAATTACTTAATTTTTAATACTAAAAAAAATACAACTTTTTTAAAAATAACAAAAAAAACCCTTAATCTATATCTATTCAAATTAAAACTTAAATAAAAAACAAACAAAAACGATGTAAATTAAAGATAAAATAAAGTAACTAATTAATATCTAGTTTAGTGATTCAGATAGAAAGTAGTCCGTTGCAAGCTGGCTACTGGTATAAAATAAATCAAAATTAATTGATTTTTTTAATTGATCTAATTATTAACAAGCAAGCTCTTATTAGTTAAATATCTTTTTAATCCGGCTCGAAGGACCAAATTGACAAGGGCAAACACAACGAAATACTAGCCATACCTACGGAATATCAATATCATACCCTCCTTTATAACCAGACCCTAGCTAAGCTTAACAATAAAACACCGCCGGAAGAGTACGTCATGAATTTTAATATTAGTTAAAATAATATTTCTGGAGGAAGCAGATGCGGCCCGGCCTTGTTGATCTTCGGACTCGCATTATGAAAGCGGATTTAAAAGTCGGGATGAGAAAGAGTTTAAAATATACACCTAAAATTACCTGAGTTTAATTTTATAAACGAGTTTTTTTTCCTTGTATTTGAAGTGAAACTCGTGCGTAATTTAATGGTTTTTAAGTTTTTCAATCAGCTATTTCCAAGCTTGCTTTAGAACAGACAAAACTCGGAGGAGATGGACGACTCCTGGTTCGATTCCCGACTAAGCAGACATTATAATTAGAGAAAAAAACGAAACATTGGCGACTCCTCTGGTGTTGCAAATCAGGACCATCAAGTGGTCCGTCTGCCTTTTACTTAGGTAAATTAAAAAAACGTTACATGGAATCTTATTAATGGAAAACGTGTGTTAAGAATTGTAACATTATTGGTATCAATAGGTACCTCATTTTGTTAAGTTTGTCATTTTTTGTGATTACATAAAAATATTCGTAATTTGGAGCTAAGGACACTTTTTTTGAAATAATACACAACTTTGTAACGTTGCATTATTCAGCAATGTTAAGAAGAAAGGCATTTGAAAGAAACCAAGTACCCAATTAAAAGGAAATGATGGACCATTAAAACAAGCAGTTTTATACAAGCATTACTGGATACAATGTTGCAATCTTATTTCTATGTGCATACATTAGAGAAATCTTTGAAAAATGAAATATCATTTAAAAAATTCCTATCTGTAATTTTAAAGTAAGTGCTAATTTGTAAACTCAAATACACGGCAGGCTTTAAAACAATCTACCTTTCAAGTTCAACTAAGTACCTACAAACTAAAATTCCTCAGAAAAGGCCTTTTTAACTGGTATTTTGGTTATTAACCGGTATTTTCGTAGTTTTGTACCGTTGCATAGAACCAGTATAAAACTTACTATAGTATTTAGGGCTTTAATAAATAATAATTAAAGTATCTTGTAAAGACCGATCGATTAAATTAACTTTAATGCGAAACTTTGTTAAGACGCATTGATATGTACAATGTACATATGTATATCAGATCAAGTGGAACTGCTTCGTGTCTCTCTTTTACACCCTTTAAATTATACAAGACTAAGCTGAAACGCCTTCTACGCCGTTACTCATCATTTCAATGAAAACACAAGAGAGCTAAACACTTCTATTTTAATTGTGACATTTGTGCCTCCACAGTTTTATAACGATAGGATTTACCACCTACTCGAATACCTACATATTATTTAAAACAAAACGTTCACTTTTGATAATAATTTTTAAGGTCCTTAGACTGGACATAATATATGAGTATAAAATGTCGGGACGCATTCTTTAGTGAGTCATACGGACATACGAGATCAAGAATCTCTGTCTACCAGGTCATCGGAACTGGTTTAGGTATTGGGACGGTCCATTCTTGAGGATTAAAACTGTACTGTGCCTCGACGGATCATTAAATGTTGAGTTATATGTTTTTAACAATATATATTTGTATAATGAATAAATAATAACCGTTTCCGCATATTCCGCGAAACTCATTTAGTAGGCGATGGGTCGAATTGTTTTTTTTTCATAACGTTGTATACCTATTATTTTAGTGTTAATTTGTAGAATCTTCTAGCGAACTCAATGTGTTACATCGACATAATGATATCATAATATACAAAACTTACACATAGTAAATAAGACAATCGCACTACTCGTATCTATGTAACATTATTAGTATAAAAAAATAAATTATTTCCAAAACGCAACTGAATTTACCCGTAAAAGTAAAATCAATTTAACATTTTAATAACAAAAATTGTGTACAGCTATGAAAACTACGTTTAATTTTAGTTCAGTATAACAAAGTTTAACTAGGAATTAATTATGCTGGGGTCCAATGGACCGCGGGTCTCGGTCTAACAAGCGGCGGTCGCAAATGGCGACATAATGTTATTTGCGAGTTCGGGACCATTCGTGGACAACTTTGCAAGCGAGGTGGAAGTTTGACAATCGTGTGTGTAAATGAGGTCTGAATGAGTGTTGGTTTCCAGTGGATTGTCACTTTACCGGGGTATATTTTGAATGAACTAAAATACCGACTAAAATTATACAGAGGATGTTCTGAATACGATATGTATTAAAGAAAATAAGTTAATTAATAAAACACAGAACACTATTTATTTTTTTAATCAATGAGAAATATAGATGATTACGGTTAGTTATAGTTAAAAAACAAATCAATGAGTATCATATATTAATCTTCACATTAGCCAGTTTTTAAATCAGTTCTAAACAAGCACTGTGAATACAAAAGTTAAAACGTTATCGAGTAAAAAGGTTTCTGTAAGTATAAAAAATATAAACAATGTTAATTCTATTTATGGCAAAAAATTCCGCCACCCCATATATCGTTATCCATTTCACAAATGACGTCAGATGTTGGCTGGTAAACAGTGTTTGTTTGAGCTAATTAGGCACAGTGTGAACCCGGCTTAAACGCGCTCAAGCGGTACCCGTGAAGGCAATAAATTATTCAGGGACGCACAGATGTGATTTAGAAAATAAGGGTCCAAAATGCACCCATGTATGCTTTTTAGGGTTGATTATTTGTGTAGTAATCGGTCGTTGGATTTAGTGTTACTGATAAATAACCAAAATGTTTAAATGTATGGTTGTTTAATAACGCTTCTGTTGGTAAGTAACAAGAAAATTAGATAAGTTATGGTTTATGCAGCGTTAACCAAAATTCAAAGACATAAATGGGAACAAAAATAAAAATTAAGTTGTTCATTTCAGTTTTGTAGGTTTTCATATTTTTTAACTACACGAAATAACATTTTTTTAATTT
>DWPV01005978.1:0-11900 GCA_018251915.1 Urbanus proteus proteus
CCATGGGCGGCAGTGGCCACTTACCATCAGGTGGACTGCAAGCTCGTTTGCTACTCAAATGTTATAAAAAAAAAAAAGTTTGTTGTTTAAAAACCAGCAAGTTCACTATATCACATTTAATTCTGTAAATATGTTTCAAAATCAGTATTCAAAAACCGCTTTTTAGTTACTAAAAACCAAACTTCAACGTAACTAAAGCGGTTCATATTCGTTACTTACCAAAAACAATTAACGAGTAGGTATTCAAAATCTAATTAGAGCACGCAAGAATTTGATCCCACGACCTTACAGCCACTCGCCGCAAGGTTAATTGCAAATCAATGAGCTGTGACTTGATAAAAATCAACAATTAACTAAAACTGATGTATGCACCTCATGTCTGGGCCACATACCTCGATTCTAATTAACTTGACCCGATTTAGTGATGAGATCAGGTGCAACTTTTATTTTAATAAGCAGTTTGTATTTATTTAAAACTAGCTGATCCCCGCGGTTTCACCCGCGTTAGTCAAAAGCGCGACGACGCGCTCTATCGCGTGGAGCGCGCGCTAATGAATTATTCAAAAATTAAAGTAGCTTTAAACTTTCAGCTATCTTCTAGTGAGTCCCGTCAAAATCGGTGCAGCCGTTTAGATAACTTTATAAATAGTTTCTTGAACGGTTTTTAATCGAGTCTGTTAAAAATACACTCCGATACTTTAAAGTAAGTATCGTCAATTCGTATTATACAATTATACATCCCTTAATTAAAATATACAATGGTTTCTAAAACTTTCGCGGTAAATTATACTGCTACTATTTACTTACCTTTTATGCATAAATATATGACTAACTACACATTGTAAACATGTATTGCGTTCTGGTTTTGTTGCTAGTTTTTTATTTAAGTCTATTAAATAAACCGTGAGAATATTGCAAAATATCGATGTCTAAGCAAAAAATGACCATTAAAGAGACAATATCGTCATCACTGATAATGTGAATAGTTTCAATAATTATATAGATGTTAATAAAGGCTCGTCCTTGTTGGCAGCACAAATACCTATCTCGCTCTGTCATGTACATTTGCATACATTGTCAGTTTGCTGTTGTTAGGACGTGGTACACTGGCGATTTTGTGATGCGATTTGGTGGATTAATCGCGCGAATTTTCATCACATTTTTTGTAGGAAGGTTAAATGTTCTTCAATGGTATCGGAAGTAATGAGACTTATTCTATGTTTTTCATTTGTGAGATTGCTATGGACGTGTTGAATGTATTCCTTTTACTTAAAATTTCAGGTAAGTCTAAGTACATTGACACTCCAAAAGTAAGATGGATTTTTAGTAGATTTATTGACATTTTTTATCTTTTTATAGTATGTATTAAAAGTTTATTAACAGGTTGGGGATATTAGGAAAGCGATTTTATTTTATACTATGTAGTGATGATAGTGGTGTTGAAGAAGAAAAATATATGTGGTTAATTATTTTTCATACGTAATTAACAAGATAAGATAAATCCTTTTTTCTTTAACTGTTTGCAATAGAGCTACATTAACTTAAGACCTGACACAAAATTGCAATACAAGAGTCATTACATGTAAACTCGCCCTAACTTGACCTCAAACTGCAAGAACGCGAGAGAAAATGTTGTTTAGAGGTGTAGATTAATAGATGGCTTGTATTAGCATAACATGTCAGTAATATAACTAATAATCTGAAGAAGCCTATTATCTATAATCTATCGTTGTGTAGAAAATAGCGTTATGGGAACCTGTGAGATTTTCCGATGTAGAAAGTGATTTAGGGTTGAGAACCATGTGTTATTACTTATTATATTTTGTATTAATTATATTACATCAATTTTAAATCTATATTATTAAAAGGATCCTTTTTTGTTACATCGTATATCAAAATATAGAGTTTTCTGAGAAAAACTATAATGACGTTCCAAAAAAAAAATTTTTAACTTTTTAATTGATAAACAATTATTAAACCCATTTGACTTATAAGGTAACACAGTAAATAAGTTAAAAAACAAACAGCTACTTTTAAGCCAGTTCAGAATACAACATTTAAGTAGCTACTGTGAAACTACAACACAAATCAATTCAATAAGTCATTATTTAAACCAAAAAGATATAAAAAATTAAATCTTTCTATTCGGTTTTATAAATGTGATTAGATAACTTTCAAAATCGTTAGTTTAATTCAGCATTTTCTAAGAACTCAATAGCCGATGGTAGAAAAACTTCAATGTTTATTTCCGTGAAAGTTTGTACAAATACGTTTAAGACAGAGCTAGGAATAGACTATTGTGCAGTTTTACGTAACGTTTCAGAGGTAACGTATTAGCGGTTGTGCGTGAATTGGTTTTGTTAACGTTTTGCTAAAATGCTTTGAGAATGTTTTCCCAACAACAAGACCGTCAATTATTCGAATAAAAGATCAATATTCATTTGTTAATGCATAGGAGTGTAATAACTTTATGAGTTTAAAACATTTTTTTTTGTCTTAGATTTTCTTGTCTTAGCAACTTTTTAGATGACGTAACAATATCAGGTACATGGTATATTTATAAATATATCATTAACTGCCGTTCATAAAGACAAGTAAGTAATTCTTGACAGAAGTCTATAGTTTTTCACTACATAAATTACGATTTGATCTCAGATCTCTCTCTCATTCTGTAGATACCTACTAGAATCCTATAGCTTCATCCGGGTTGAAACATCTTTGATAAATTTAATTTTCAATTTTTGCATGACTTAGAAGAAAATGAGAGAAAAATAACAGAATTAAATAGGGATTAAGGCCATCACCACATATAATACGCAAATGCAATACTTTAAACCAAATTCAAATCGAAGCTGCGACGTAAATACAAGAGTACCTACTAATTACTTTTTAATCTTATCTGTACTCTAGTTAAATTTTCTTACATAATGTAAAAGTAAGCCGTAATATTAAGTCTATCGAAGTTATTTAATCGCAGTTAAAGATGTATTACCTGATTAACGTTTCACTCTAACGAGTGTTTTTGCTGTAATTCGCTGACATTTTTCTTTCACTGCAGACAATTAGTTCAGTTTATTATTGAACATATCACACATTACACACATACCAAAAGTTTAGCCAATAACCCTTTATATGGTATTATTAAAAGACAACGTTATTTTTACAAATCAGCAATCATTACTTTAATCTATAACTATTTTATTTTTGTTATTTAAACGGTAAAAAATGAAACATGGTGATTTTACCTGGTTTTAGTTGGTAATAATGTCTGAAAAATGTGTAAAGTCTACTGATTCCAACTTGGCCAATGCCCACCGTACTAGCCAAGTGGGAATTACCGTGTGGCTTAAGGTCCTCTTCCTCTGAGAGAAGATACGTATCCAGCAATGTGCCAATAGTACATGAATGACATTTGTAATATTGTAGATAGTTACTACATTAACAGAATTGATATATGTACTTATATGCATATTATTATTCTTTATTGTAGACATAAATGATAACTACCTACAAACATCTATACATATTACCTACACAGTTTCTTTAAGACATTAGTATATAATTCGCATATAAATAATATAATAAACTTGTCGCTAGAACGCACCATCCGGGTCACAAAGAACAAAAACAAACCAATATCAGATGCGACATTTGCTAACTGCAAACAAAATAGCCGATGACGGCGGAATGCCGGTACCGCCTCACCTTGGCTGGAGGGCAACCGGTTGAACAATGGTGGACGAACTTTCAACTAGGCAGCTAACCGGTGTCATTGGTGTGCGTGGCTGTGTCTAAATTTTTATTAATAGTTTTTGCGGTACGAGATTTGGTAGGCGTGGATTTGGTATCTGAGGTTCGATTCTGGAGGCATCGACAGGCTTATTTCTGCCATATAACAGTTCAACAAGTTAGGCAGACATACTTATCCAAGGCGTTCCAACTCAATCCTCAGGTAGGACCTCGGTCTTATCGTCAGGTTGATAACAGATGTCCACGGGCGGCTCTGGTCACTTACCATCACGTGAACTGCATGCTCCTTTGCTACTTCGATCATATAAAAAAAAAGGTTAAATCTTACTTGGCGTCTATAGCCATCTACTATTTATTCTCTAACTTAGCTCTTGAGTGACAATGCTTTAAATTCAGATTCCGTTCCCTGCATCCTCGTTTGTTAGTTCGATTTCATAACAAGTACCCTACGAGTATTTTTTTAAATAAAAAGCTTTTAAGACAACATTTATCAAACAACCGTCTGTATCGACCTACATAGCTACTTAAAAGCCATAAACTTACATACCTACTTCATTAATTCAGTATTCTCTACAACTAACGTGTAGCAGTATTTATAATCTACATAGCTACAACGCAAGCACAAGTTATATCTCGTTCAAAATAAAAAAAAAATTAAAAAGACAACCACCTGACCACTCCAAGATAGTTCTTTAACGCTTCATAACATCGTAAAAAAGATACGCGGACAAAATTAATTACAGTTAAAACAGCGTCGAGTCTGCGAGTGAAAGTTGAAAAGCACTTGTATTCTTCCTTTTAGGCGCGAGCCACACGGAAGAGACGATTGACGGAGATATGGCATGGATGTTGCGCCACTTTCATTTACAGAAATAAAAGTCAAATGTAAGTTCAGAAAATAAAGAGTGTATGTATTTTCTAAATAATCGGCGCTTTCTTATGTTGTTTGTACGAAAGTAATTACTATATTTAATTTTAGGGAATAAGCTTAGGTATAACTTAAATATTAAAATTCTTGTAGTAATGAAACTAATAATGAAAGGAGCATACACGCGCAATCTGACGAAGTTACGAAAATATCACATAGAAAAGAAAGCAATGCAACGCGAAACAGGGCGTGGACATGCTACTTCTGTAAGAAAACAAATTGATAAACAACAGGTAGGCTTTCGTCCACGCCTGACGTTGCTTCCGCGTGACCTGCCTAACGTTTACGGTATTCGATGCTATCGCAAAATAATAAGCTCGTTTAAGCCATCACAAGTATGACAGCTATTAGTTCTAACATGTTGGACGTCACTAAACTTATCTGATTGCAGTGGGCACAAATTACTCTTATCTGCTAAAGAAATATTTTTGTTTTTGAAAGCTGTCAGACATAAATATCCGTGTTTTTGCTTTGAAATACTACAAGATTTACATATCAGAAAATGCAGACGTAATTGGTCAAAAAGATGCAGTTCATCTGATAGTGTATTTGTAATTAATATCCCTGATGTTGATACATTCCTATCTTAAGGAATTAGGTTGGAATGCCTCGTATAAATTATTTTTCCCTAATGACTTCAGAATTAGTCATGGAGAGTTACTATGAATAAAGAGATTGTATGGTAAATTATGACGTCATCATCATCGTCTTCATAATATCCCAAACAATTTCCTTAAGCTAATGAGGGTTTTGGCCAAAGTATACCACATTGGCCAAGCTCTGTTCTCTCACACACTTTTGAGCAGATTTTTTTTCATATTCTCACACTTCTCACTTTGCCCTTCACAATAACAGCGTGTGAGATTTGTATCTGAGTCGCACAAAGTGTGACGACCAATAATCATATGGTCACACAAACCTCGCTGGGAATCGTACCCAAAACCTTGCTCAATAAACGAAAGCAGCATAATTAATTTCACATGCTCTCTTTAGCTTAGCTCATGAGCTTTGAAACAATGGCTCAGGTGAAACGTATTGTGAACTTGAGCGCTATTTGAGCCTCATTGTTTCAGTTTAACAACATCTTTGGTTAAATTAACGAAACACTTAACGTTAAATATTTATGCATATTTATACAGGTACTAAGGTATAGGTAAGTTTTCATCCCTAATAATGCTATCCAATGACGATTGACTTAAAAATGAATGAAAAAATAATTGATATCAACGTTATATTAGGAACTTTAGTGAAAATACAAGAGCTCCTGTAGATTTTTTTATTATTGAATAATAAACATTTTATTAGGGGACAAATAAGTTACTAATATTAGCAGCTTAATCAATCCAATATCGATTTCACCACATTCAAGGAACACGATTTCTGGCAGTGATTTTTTATCTATTTGTATTCGTACAAAGAGATATACTCCAAAAAATATCCAAATTAAATAAAAAATAATTAGGAGTGCGATCATTTTGGACCACATCCGAGTTTAACGAAGTTGTGTTCCAACTTAGTCCTCAAGGAAAGCAAAGCATCGATTGCATCCTCAGGTGTCCTACCTAAAGATGCCACAGATGCGTTGCTTGCGTTGCGTTGATCTCATCTAGGGTTGATTACAGATGTCCATGGGCAAC
Source organism: Urbanus proteus proteus (assembly GCA_018251915.1). Classification (NCBI taxonomy): domain Eukaryota; kingdom Metazoa; phylum Arthropoda; class Insecta; order Lepidoptera; family Hesperiidae; genus Urbanus; species Urbanus proteus. The sequence goes on from DWPV01005978.1 coordinate 6,316, forward strand.
AGTGGCCATCTAACATCAGGTGGACTGCATGCTAGTTTGCTACTTCCATCAAATAAAAAAGCTGTTGGTATCAATTACATTTTCAAAGATTTACAGTTGTACATACTCATAGTAACTCATATCAATCGTGCGAAAGCTACTGAAGTCTTGACAAACCCTACACTTGACCTACACTTCAGGCTAGAAACGAAGCGAGGCCACGAATAACAAGTACCAAGCATTCCGTTGTTTAGCATTTGCGACCTTGCAGCTTTCGCTAAATATAGCCCGTATGTAGCAGATTACTAGCCTTAAGACAAGGCTTGAATGGAAGGAAATTGTAGTACGTTAGTGGTTCAGACGGAATCTCTCCCGTATTGCTTGCATTAATGTGTGAAAGGGTGTGGCAAGTTATAACGAAAACCTACATGTTTGAGTTCTCAAAGGCTTATCAACTTTCAACAAGGCTGCAACTTGATGGTAAGTGGCAACTGTCGCCTGTAGATATATAATTAACGCCAGAAAGAATTAGAGTAGATCTGAGGTAGCCACAGTTGCAAAAAAAAACTAAAAGTAAGTTTAAAGAGAATAAATGTCTCTTCACACTCTTGAAATTAGAACACAGCAGCACTTAATTTTGCTGTCATAAGTCAGAAATTCCGGAGTCACCACCACACACGTCGAGTAGAACTCGGTGTGTGTGGCGGTATAAGGTAGTAATTTTAAGATTTCCTGTCCGGTAGTAACCTATTTCTGCCTTATAACAGCAGCATGTAATTTAAAAAAAATGTTTATTTGTCTGTCTGTCTGTTTGGCTGAGGAAATCTTCTAAGAGGGTGGACCGATTTTGACTGGACTTTCACTGGGCAATAGCTGAACTCTAAGGTGGTAACATAGGCTACTTTTATTTTTGAAAAAAGCATTAGCGCGCGCTCCACGCGCATGCGGGCCCTCGCGGTAATTATGTTATGTTTAAACATGTATTTCTTTTTACTTTTGAAACGCGGGTGAAACCGTAGGGATCAGCTAGTCCATAATAAAGTAGTACCTAATCCGTAGACATCCATATATCAAACTATATATCAATATAATTTTTACGTATGTCCGTTACTTTATATGGATAGTTTTTTCAAATTAATCAAATTGCCAGTAGTTGCGTTTTGCATTAATTTGCTTTAATATCCAACGTAGATTAATCTCAGCGGTCATAACAACATTTATCTAAAATTTAAACAAATTATTCAAATTGGTAACGCTACTTTGATATACAGCCAATTCATTGGAGGTTAAGCTTTAGTATGTAGGTTACGGTATTTTTATCTCACTTTGGGGCATATTTTTGAAAGTTTGTGGGAAACTTAATGGGAAAGTTTGAATTTAATTATTATTATTTATTTATTTACAATTAGAACGGTCCACAGACAACTAATTATACTAATTACTAGCTGATCTGAGCGGTTTCACCCGCGCGTAAAAAGTATATTTAAATATGTGTTATATTTAAATATAATTAATGTCATCCTGCTCTTCCGCGCGTTAATGAATTTTTCAAAAATTAAAGTAATCTATGTTACGCCTTAGATCTTCTGCTAATTTTTAGTGAAAGTCCCGTCAAAATCGATCCAGCTGTTTAGAAGATTACCTCAGCCTAACAGGCACACAGACAGACATTTTTTTAATTGCATTTACGTTATATGTATCGTGTATACTCTCATATGCATTGAGTATAAAATGTTATTTTGAAATCACAAACAGACATTTCAATTTTATTTATTTGTATAGATTACAATTATAAAGTCAAATTAAAATTTCAATTAATAAGAACAAGTGTGATAATTAAATAATCATAATTACAATTTTACTTAGGCATACATCATTAATTTAATTGTAGAACTTCATACAGATATCTTCTTGTAGAAGAGGGGTTCTACCTGAAACCGACCGTGCGTCACTTCTAAGGACTGAGACGTTCGCTTCATGTGTAAGTCAGCCGTAAATATGTAGTATAGTTTATCTTCGTACTATAGTTATTGATTACTAGTATTTACCCGCAGCTTCGCTCGCGCGCATGCATACATTTGCTCAAAGAGGCCGTAGGTATAAAATTAGGTACATTGTAGGTATAAAAGTTACTTTCATATCCCTCGGGAGTAGTATCACTTTTCGGGATGAAAGGTACTCTATATCCTTTTCCAGACCCCTGGCAATGTGTATGAAAAATTTCATAATTATTGGTTAAGTAAACATACAAATAAATGGACATTCGCATTTATAATAATTAGGATAGGATAATAACGTTGTAAGTATGATAAAGTAAAAATAAAATGCAATGGAAGCAGAGTGAATTATGAAATTATGAATAGAAATGCACGTAAGTATAGGTATCATTGATTCATAATTATAAATACCTACATGTGTATTTTGTAACAATAGCAACGAAATGACAAACATAATAAATTACAATCACATACTTATTAAAACATTACTATGTATTCGTAATAGAATATCAAAATTCCGGATGATGACCAAAATAACTTTTTAAAACTACACCCGATTTTAATATCATTATAAAATATTTGATCGTGTGAGTAGAACTCGTAAAAAAATATATCTATACTCATAGCCCTATATTAGAATTACCTCCGGTGGGTGCGAATCCAAAACTAACATTCAGATACAGAACAGAAATCTTAATTCATCATTCAGATATCTGTCTGGCCGGGGATTGAATTCGGGATCCACTGCGTGTCAGATCGATATAGACAAAATATTTTTTATTTGATATGTGATATTTTAGCGGATCCGTCTTTATTCTTTGGGTACGGAACCCGACTAATTAAAGTAGCACTGAGTGGTTTACGCTAGATTCCATAAAAATGTTCGAACCCTAATTTTAAGTCGTTAAATATATTTGTCAGTACTTTATAGGAATGTAGTTCTTGTGTGTTTATGGTACATAATTAATACTTTTAGTGACAAATGGATTTCAAATGACCTAATGCGATAGTACTATGTGTTGGTAATAATATGTAGCCGCCTTCAGCAAACACAGACCATTTGTAAAATGTACAGTTTATGTTACATGGTACCAGTATAAAATAATAATTTTAAACAAGGTATATAAATTACATAGTATAAAACAAAGTAGCTTTCGCTGTCCCTATAACCCTATGTATGCTTAAATCTTTAAAACTACGCAACGGATTTTGATGCGGTTTGTTTATTAGATAGAGTGATTGAAGAGGACGGTTTATATGTAATTTAACGCATGCGAAGCCGCGGGCAAAAGCTAGTAATAAATAAAAAGTCCTGTTTTATTTTTTACGGAAATAAGTTTTAAAAGGGTAGATAATAATGATTATATTTTGTAAACCCATCAATGTCATCTTATGGTGTTGTATACTTAATCAATGAACAAATAAAGTAAAATAATAAATAAATATGAACCTACTTCAGAACGAACGAAATAAATTTCCTGTTAGACCTAAACGAAGTCCTACATTTCGTCTCAGTTACAGCGACACGAATATAAGTGCGGCAATGTCGCTAAAGGCGACAAGCAAGCGTTGGTCCAACCGTTGCGATAGTCGCATGCACGGCGCATCGGTCTGGCTGCTGCGATTGTCGCGTGCGTTCTGCGTCGCGCCCGTGCACCTCGAACGCCGACGCAACTTTTACAACGTGGGTGTATCTCACAAATACGCAGTTACAAATCGTATTATCATGTCCATAATGGGTAATTAATATTGCAATATTTTGAACAAGTTATAGATTGTAGATCATTTTCATTGTGATCTTTGCATAATATAATAAGTTTACGTGCGCGTATAGTTGCGGCCCGCGCACGCTTTTGTGTGTGTGTGTTGCGCGCATGAACGTCTGATTGCGCTTCTGTATGTGTGTTGCGCGCATGAGTGTCTGATTGCGGATGTGAGTGTTGGTATGTATGTGTGCGCACACCAGGGAATACAATTATGTGCATGTACGCATATTTTTATGAGCTTACGTATGACGTGCGCGTTTAAATACGCTTTTGTGATTGCACCTGTGTTTTAATGTGTATGTGGGTGCCAGCGTTCTCAAAGGAAGCTTGACAGATTTGGCTTGGTTCAGTAATATATTAATGATAATTGTCACCGTAGGTATATTGGTCTTCAGTAGCTTATCACATGATGTCTACCATAGCGCGAATAAAAAGGCTCAACCGTCGCAAACATTATTGTCCGTTATGCTGTTGTTTCCAAATATTTTATTATTTTGTGCCGTCTTCCTCGTGAGCGCATTCAGCGGCTTAGGCAGAATGGAGAGCTTCCTGGACAGTTTTAAACAAATTGAAAAGGTTATTATGTTTATGATAATTAATTTATATTAGGCGGAAATTGACAAAATAAATTTTAATGAAAATTTTATAGCACCATTTAAATACTGTGTCAAACATGTACAAATTCAGAAGTTTTTCATCTTACACAATTAGTAAGATAATCAACGTATATAAATATATACAGTATAGGTAAATATCAGTATAGGTAAATACCTAATCTTTGTTGGTTTCTTTTAGATAGAGATAAATATTAGGAATAATGTTAAAAAAGAAAGTTTGGAAAAAACGTTGACTTTTAAATTAGTGATGGGTTTGATTACATCATTTATCGCGTCCATTATCAAAATTGTCGTCTATGCTATGGAAATAGTATTTCACCAGAAAACTTGTAAGTACGTACTGAATTTAAAGAAGCTATAGTTTAAACCACTACATAAGGGAAACAGTCAGTGATTATTTTATACTTAATTTGTTACAGTGACCTTACATTTAATACATACGTTCGTGTATATAGAGATTGTAGTATCATGTCTCTTGGCGTTGCAAATCATATTTGTGATTACCTCAATAGCATGTTCTTTCAAGGCTTTGAATAAACGCATTAGAGGACTACATGGTGGTTTCTTAGTGAAAGGTCAGATATTTCAGTATTTCGATGACCAGTAATAAAAAAATCTTACTTCGATGTACGTTTAATAATGTCACTAACTGTGTGTGTCCTTTTATATGAATGGCGTGGGACTTGGCATAAACACTGCCGTACCCTCACGGCGAGTTGTAAATTCATTACCTATCTTTTTTCTTCCCTTTATTATTTTTAAGCACATTAAGCTTTTATGATAATTTAATAAGTTAATTTTGTAGTATCATGGGCGCATTATTTCAGGAAAGAAGACGATATATAGCGCAGCAACTGTGAACAATATCTATAGTGTCCGAGAAACACACGCCTCATTAATAAAGCTGAGCAGGCAAGTGAATGCTACTGACGGACGCATGACAGCGATCATTTTCTGTAACTACTTTTTTAGGATTTTAGTGGGTATATACTTCTGTATAACACCAAGTCATAACAGAGGTGAATAAATAATTATATTAAGTAACACTGCAAAAGACACAAAGTGAGAGAAAGTGGTCGCCATTTTTATTGACATAAAATTTAACGAGTTTATACCATAGACAAAGGATATAATAAAGACTAACAACGTGTGTGAAAAGGATTTTTAAAAGAATATGAAATTCTACTAGTGCGAAAGAGATGCAAGAAATGTCACTAATTGGCACG
>DWPV01005979.1:0-11900 GCA_018251915.1 Urbanus proteus proteus
AAAGTCCTTGTTGAAATTAGCCACAGACGCGCTACTCTGGGGACAATATTTTGTATTTGTACGGGTACCACATTAGACATGACAGCAGTCGTCAATGCTGTTTTATTAAGTAGAAATAGAGGACTGTCTGACTGGTGCCTCCAAAGTCGAAGCACGAAGATACCTATCCACAGGAAGACGCAGCTATACCTCTCCTAAATTTTGTGACCATGAGTTACCTCCTTCAATCTCTAGTTGAAGCTGGGAAGAATCTATACCACATGAATATGTCAATATTTAATGAATGTATCATTTTACGAAAATGAGTGGGTACATTTTGAAATTTGGTAAATTACATTTAAATTTTAATAATCGTACGTAGTCATTCAGATCGAGTTCTTCCACGTGGTTATTTCATACTCTCTGTAAGTACGGAGACCTCGGAGTGAACAAGTTTAACTGTTGCCGTGTTTCCAGCCAGTCTTGCAGGGAACGAGTCATAGTAGTGATTCATACCCTTAGTAGGTAGTAAATATTTACTGTAAAATTATAGTAGGTATCTTCATTTAAAAAATACCTTCTTGAAATAAATCTGTTCACAATTTTAAATTATTGACTTCCAAAATTCCTTTTGCATTAGTATAATAAAAAGTATGAAATTACTGAACTAGTTTTAACGTTTTTTTTGCAACGAATAAGGATTTTACTGCTATTTATCAAGGTATCCCATAAAATGAGTGAGTAAGTTACCTGTAGGTACATAATGTTACCAATTTGTATAATGAAATTGGAAAAAATATTTTGATAGCAACATGTTATGACGCTTGCAAAATTCTGTGTAAGGTATTAGGTATGTTGAGTACTGGTATAAAAAAGGTAACTGATTAAAACCACCTTCTTACTTAATTACAATAAGAACAATACAATAACAATTGATAGGTATTTAAATGTAGATTCGTTGATAGGTATTTAAATGTGTCACATCGAATTAATTTTGACTTAGGTACTAACCAAGTAAGAAATGATTCATGCTAATTTTATATGACCTCTGAAACACGATAATATAAGCCACGAGTATTTTAAAATAATTTCAAAAACCGCATCTCTAATATGTACCAATGGTACAATAGGTACATTGTGAAGAGGTAATTTAAGGTAATACGGCTTGGAGTACATGATAATATGTGCATTTACCTACATATATCATTGTAATTTTAAAAGTTTTAAAAGTACATAAAAATTGATTTTGGGAAGATTTCATATGATAGAATTAAGCTGTATCTACTTATATCGTAGGTACAATTAGATTCAAAAGTTCTAAGTTCTAAATATCGTTAAGGTTCATTCACTTCACATTCTAAGCATTTATATATATTCTTTAGGGTCACCAAGACCTTATAAGCTTATAAGCTAATAGGTAGTTACCAAAATTAACGTTCCGTAACCTAAATCCAATTTGCTTGACTATGTATATGTATAAGTGTTTTACTTATAAATTAAGTCACAAAAAATCGTAATTAAATATGTTTCTTGCCACTTACATTTTTGCAATTTTAAATTACGAACAATACAATCACAAACAGTATGAAGGTCTTTTTGACGGGAAGTAGTAAAAGATTTTATTTGTGTTAATAACGTTATCATTATTGGTTAATCTTACTTAGTGAATAATATTTGCGCTGCCATAACTATTCACAGTGCAGAATGTCACGATAACCGAATAAAAATAACTTTATGATAAAAAAAATCGTTTCTACAATAGACTTCGTGGAATTCAGCGTAGTAATATAAATATGTAAGTATCTTAAGGGTGTGGCAAGACTGAAAAAGGGGTAAGCTGACTGACTCATATGTATAAGGCTATAAGGCAATTTAATCCTCAAGAGTAACAAGACGTGACATGAGAAATTAACTGCATCTCCGGCAAATGAAATAGGTATGTATATCTTAGACATCAAAGCGAAATATTTATTGCAATTAAAAAAACTATTTTATATTGGGTAATGTTACTTCTCTACGAGGGACGTAAGTTTTACAAGTGTTATCTACTGGCTTATTACCTAAGTACCTATACCTTATTAAAACTCTGAATATATGCATAGGTATTCCGATGCAGATACGCATTGTATACGATTAAAAAGCGTAATTAAGTCGTTTAGTAACTGAAGTAAATAAATGAATAAGTCAGTGTTGTTTAATTATGCAAAATTTTCGATCTTCTCTAACTGTTAGTTCGTCATTTTAATCGTTTAAAATTAATTTGTAGCATTAGCATATTAATTTTTCAACATATCTACTTAATATCAAAGGCCGATTAATAGTGCCGACGTAGATATTTAGTTGGCATCAGATTTTGTTCCTGGAGTTGAGCCGGCAGCTCTGGTAACCCAACACCGAGATAAGCTTGGCCTTGACAAAACATTCGATAAATCCAAAACGACCCATCGCCAACCACACACGTTTATAACCCTTCTCCACATTACCATAATGTCGAAAATAGCGTGACGAATATAACATTAATAAGCGTATACAAATGAAGCGGATGTCATAATCTGAAGCTCGCCGAACCAAATAACGAACATGCTTGAATAAAAAGTTTTAAGTATTACTACTTAATTACAGCCATTAAATGGAATGGCCAAGTAAATAATGTGATGTTAAAATTAATAGGGTAAACCATATTAATGTAATTTTAAATTATTCTTATTATATTCCTATTTTAAGTACACCTATGGGCAAAGTTAAAGGCTAAGTCTGAGTTCCTACTACATACGTACTTAGCAATGACGATGCATTTTCTTGGCCCAATTTTGAAAGACTAATCTCGGAGTATTACAGCTACTTAGTTACTTTTGTAGTTAAACTAATTAATGTAAATGGCTTGTTATAATAGTTATTCGCTGTTTAAGAAAATAACTATTGAAATATAAAGAAGTGTATATTATAAACCAGGCATGTTTTAAAATCTATACCACATGGAGCGTTGGAGTATTCAATTACAATGAGTTGCAACACGTGAAAAAATAAGTCATATTGAGCTGTTTTCATATATGGACTAATATTTTAAAGAACTCAATATTTTAAATTTCATGTAAATTCATTAACTGTTAATACATATTTAAGTTGTGAATTTAAAGGTGTAAAGGTAGCAGGGCTCAGTGGCAGATCTAACACATTCTTTTGTGGGAACCTGCTCATGAACACAGGCTTTCAAATAAGGTCTTCCTATAAAATAAATTTAGTACTTATGCAATTTACCGTTGAAAGTAATTGAAAAAATGTCGTATGTCATAAATTTTCGATTCTTACAGGGTCATGGACGGACAGAAATTTGCAGAGTTGGATCAGTCACTGGCGTGCTTTCGTAGCAGTCAAAAGGTCGGAATCCCTACATCTTCAAAATAGCTTTCTACCTTCGACATTTGCTTGATTTAGTACAAAATACCTTAATCGGTTAGATCTTTATCTAATAATAAGTAATATCTTGATATGTAAAATTTACAGCCATAAAATATCATCAGATGCATCCTTATATGGTAGACCTCCTCCACACCTATTTCTAAGTTCACCAGTTTGAAAGATGTGCTTGGGGCTCACTTTCCAACTTAGGAGTAACAATGCACGTTTGATTGGCTTCAGACAAAATCCCTGTTCCGTGAAATCGGTTACAGGCGTCCATGGGCAGTGGTCATCATTAACTTGACTGCCTGCTGCTGCATCTATATCAGTGTTATGTAAAAATATGTCCTAAATGAAAATTAAAAAACCAACCCAACCTATCTACCCACACAAACTCAATCATACGACATGTCTCACTCGACACATATCAAGTATAAGAAAGTAAATACGAGACACGATGTTAGTTCAGTGATAATAATAATTGCTGCTGGGTGTATGTGATAAGGGTGGGCATTATCTAATATTTGTACAGCTAACAGTGATTAGATAACGAGAAGATGCATAGAGTCATGAAGTTACTAAACCATTTACGATGCCCAAGATTAGAGGCGGCATAGACATGATACCATTAAATTGTATTTTATGGAAGGGAATAGTGGAAGGTATTTACTTTTTAAGTCTGTAAAATAAAAATATATTGAACTTAACTTTGTCATCAACAATCATTGAAAATGTAGCGAATTGTTTTTTTTTGTAATAGAAATCCTGGTGTAGGATTATTGGGGCATTTGGAGGATACCTTTGCCCAGCTGTGGGGCACCATGGGCTGAATAAAAATAGATAAAAAAATGAAAACAAAACATTTTTGTATACCTAAGTAATAAAAAAGGTTTTGAAATATTATGTTCACGAATGTAAATACGTAAAGTTGTACAATTAAGCTTAACAGCTTTATTTTGGATTTCTTTTATATTGTGGCAACAAACACAAGCCTATGCCTTGCACGGTGATTCAAATAAAAAAGATGTTGATTATACAATCATCGTGTCTGATGATATGACCTACATATATGATATAACATTCTATTACATTCCTAACATTAGGCATTTTGTGTCCACTTATTAGTTACATATTACATTGGTAGTGTAATAGTGTTATTGTATTACGTATACGACTTCTCTACTCATTCAGTTAGACTTCTTACACATTGGTTTCTATTCCAACACTTTGAGTTATATTTGTTTCTAACAGAATGTTGTATAAGGTTTACGATATCACGATTTCTGTTTACGTAATATTCTCGTAATTCCTAGAATGGTATTTAGTACAATAACGTTATATATTTTTAATTATTTCATTGTTAGATCTGTAAGTATGGTTACCAATTTATACCTAATTGTTACAATAAAAAATGTCGTAAAGAGCTTCTTTGAATTGTATTTTCACTCTTATTAGAACGACTTCCGTAGGTAAGAAGTTATTTCATTAATATAGTTTAATTTTTCTGCTCTTTTATCTTTTGCCCAAATACTAATATACCCACACACTAATACATAACATGAAATTGAATCAAACTCCAACCCTTTCAATACACTTTCATTAATAGCACGAACATAAAACGTAAACGACGGGAAAATAAGTCTTTGTTACAATTCAACACAGCGTGGTACTTGTACATATCCACGCGACATAATGACTTACTTTATACATGAATGGATTTAACTGAAAGTTATTTGTACTGCAACAGCTACAAAGGTGAAGCGAAGTGACGGTCACACAAGTATTCACTTCCTATGCTAAAGAAATATTTGGAAAGTCACGTTTTCAAGGGTAGTAAAAAGGAAATCACGAAATTTGCATGCGGCTTCGTAACCGGTCGTTCCGTATTTATTTATGGGATTAGTCGAAGGGCAAGCGATACCGATAAGATTTTTTGTCCCAACTGAATGCGACGTTGTATTTGCTTAGAGATACTAGGCAAAGTATTCGTTGATTTCAGGGTTAAATTTTGTCACTTTTTTGGTATCATGGGTGGCAATTTTTTTGTAAATAATTATGAGGGTAGAGCTATGCGATGTGTTCTGATAAAATGAATTTTTGAATCCTCAAAAGTAACCCTTGCAGTAGAATTCTGAAACTAATAAATACCTATCTATTTTTATTTAATGGTTTGCAATTGTCAGCATAATAACATTCTAATTTTCTACGGCAGCTACAATTTGTCACTATTTTAGTGTAACGATCTAGAATTAGAAGATTATTAGACCAATTACAAATAGGTAGGTACATAACCACGAACAAGTGTTGATGGTGTGAACATATCGGTGTGACCTGCGCGCTACCGGGTGACGCCGAGCGATATAATTTTTACTGCCTTTTGCTTATACAGTCACGAACAAAAGCTGATTTGAAATTATAAATGGTTAAAATCTACGTAGTATGTATATATTTTGAGAATTCCTGTTTTAATATATGTTAATTGACTATGGGTGTCTTTTATAGTCAGTAATAAAGTCCACCTGATGTTAAGTAGGCACTGCTAAAAACTTCAGGAATTTGCCAAATAGTCACCGCCCTTGCGTGGTTGATGTTACACAGGGAGATGCTCCAGTATCTCCTAAATTTTGTGTTTTTATTTTGATCGCCCTATACTGGCCTAACCCCCTCTTATTCTAAAAGGAGCTTTGAGTCCAGCGGTAAGAAAGCAGGTAATGGGTTGACAACGTAATCCTCAAAATTATTGCTAACTTTTAAATAAACCTACCTGAATAAGATCATTATTCGTTAGAAAAAGCTAGGTATCTGACTAACTATAAATTACGATTTATGGTGGTTAAAAGTACATATAACAAAAAAATGTTAGAAAGTTAACAATAAATGTAAATATGTCCGTTTGACCCAAGTTGTCTTAAAGGGAAACAAAAGGATGGTGTTTCCTCAGCTATTTCCGTTCTGTTTTAGTGTCGTATTTTTTGTTTCCTATTGTTTTTAAATTACACTAGAAACAATGTGTATTTTCTAGCCTGTTTACGATTTGAAATATGCAAGAATTGCCTCCACGTTTCACTTTATATTTTCTTAGAATTCTCAAAAAAATAGTCATATATTGTTCTTACTTCTTACCAAAATAAGCATTTAGAATATTATAATTTCTAATATTAATAAAAATATTGTAAATATTAAACTCAAATATTTTATGAGAGGTTCAATATACAAGTTCGTTACCAAAGTGAATCGTTTTATTGAAATTATTAATTTTGATGGGAACTACCACGGAGTAAACGTTTAAAAATTCGTGTTGCTTCACTGTAAAAGATCTCTGACCGCAAACTTTCCTAACTGAATTTATAATCGAGGTTCGTATTGTGAAATCAACTCAGCACTATAGACATGTACACATGTCGACCATGTCGTCTTTTAATAAATTAACACTCGCATAAAACGATTATGTTTAATCTATGGTAAAGATTACAAATAATGACGCAAGGAAGAAATCTTAATTTTTATTGTTACCTGCTGATGAACTGTTGCTCGCTAGTTATAACCTCTCAGAATGACAGATACTATAATAAAATAAAAGTATAATATAAAATAAATATAAAACGATATCTTTTTATAAATCCAGCTAAACTACATGCTTCCTGAAGATAGAACCATGAATCATGACATTCTACCCCGAACGGGGATTTGAATTATTTTTTCAGTAGGTATACGCGTACAAAGTCGCAGACAATAGCTAGTCATATGATTTCGCTTTATTTATTATTGTGCAATCGTACTTACCTTGGAATCTTACTCATGAGCATAATTTTAAATAAGGATAATAATCAAAACCTTTATCGTGATAAATCGAGGATATTTACTTTGAAGAAATTTATTTAAGATAACGAAGCTGATTTATAGTCGATTTATTTATAAAAATCTTACGACTTTCCACTATCTAGTATAATATAGTTTGTGGGCAACAGTACTCGAGCGGTACGGTTGGCAGCAATCGAGACAAAGGCTCGTAAAGATACGCAGTGTATCGTAGGCTTTACGTAACACAAGCACTTATAGTTACTGTACGAAGCAATATATTCGGCGGGACTGTTGTTAGTTAAGGTATTGCGACTTATCTTGTATTTTATAATTTTCAGCGTCTTTGTAACAATGACATACATATTATAAATACAGAGCATATTATAATTATTTAAAAGTACATAAAAGATCAGTAACTTCGGGATAAAAATAAATTAATCAATCAATAGGATCGAACTAATCATTGAAGTCACTCTATCATGAACTTAGACGTGGTCTAAAAATAAAAAAAGTTATTTTAATTTCAAATTTTATTATTTATTGTTTTTATCATTATATCTAAATCAAGTTATCTATAGCATTATGATCATACATTATAATAAGTTATGACGTAGTGGAAAAACAAATTGTCCATGATTTGGAGCAGTTTATATCGCAATTATGTCCCGTATAAATCGTCACTACCTCGGTAGCAATGGGCAACAATAGTGTTGCCATCTATAATATCATCAATTCAGGGCAAAGACCTTTATAAACAATGAGTCTATATATGTTTGATAAAGCAAATAATTTTATATGAGTTGCGATTTTCAAATCAGCCAATTAAAGCAATTTTTAATAGTCACGAAATATGCAAAAGTCATTGATATCAGAGAATGTACGAATAAATACGAACTCGTAAAAGTTTTAAACCTACTTCAAAAGGTTTATGACTCGTTACTTAAAAATAAAATACTAAAAAATAAATACCTACTGGTTGTACATATCTACACTAATTAGGTACCTTTTTAAATATTTTATATAAAATTGATCGCTTGCCTAAAAAAATAATGCTGTAACGCTAAATCACGACTAGATAAGTATTTCTAGACTACCTAAAGCAGGTAGGTATTTATTCATTTAAGTAACTTGTTATTTGTTTTTGTCACAGACTTCTATTAATTATTGTCTGCAGTTTTTATCAACACTATGGCCTTAAAATAAATCTTATATATAAAATTTCCATGTCACAATGTTAGTTACCGTACTCCTCAGAACGGCTTTACCGATTTTTCACCCTTAAATTTATTTATTTTTTCAATTTTTTGACGAATATTTTTGTTTTTATTTTTTTATAATGTGGCATTAAAAATACATACAACCCTAAATTTTTACTTTTTTTTATCACCAACCCCTATTTTTTGTGGCCATTTCAGTAATTTAATCATTTTGCAAGACAACGTTTTGCCGTGTCAGCTAGTAATTAATAAAAACATTTGAATTATCAATACTTTTACAAAAGAATAAGAATTCGTTTGGATTCTATTTACGATACTCATTCAGTATTCCTCCAATAACTAACAATATATGTGTATGTACAGATGAATGTGTACAGTTCATTATAATAAAAATACATGACAACAACAAAATAAGGAAGCGTGTAAATAATCTCGATTGTTTACTAGGAATTACATAAGAAGCATATATTTGCTTACGTTAATATTTATTACGCACTTGTCTTACTATGCAAGTTTGCATTCAAAGTATTAGCTTTATGGCGCAAAGTAAGATTAAAATCTCTTGTATGCTGCCAAATAAAATTTATACAAGTATAAAATTGCTTTGATTAATATAATTTTTGGGCGCACATTATTAAACACGCTACGTCGATTTTATATGAAACAATAGATATAATTATATTTAATTACAATATTAATAAGGTATTGAATACGACTTAATCCACAACATTGGGACATTAAGAAAACGTGTTACTAAAATGGATCAATGTCACTGAATTATATTTATAAAATTAAATAGGTAGGTACTCAAATGTTATATTGAGATTGTATGTTATTTGCCAAAGTTTTTTTCAGTCTCTATTATGTTTAATTTATTTTGGATGCAAATAAGAATATTAAATCAATTTCAAGCATTCCAAATTGCCATTCACTAATTTATAGTCACATAAATATGAATATCTGAATCAATTTTGCAATTTCGGTGCCAAATCGGATCTAACTCCGGACGGATGTGGCAGATGACATAGAAATACAATCGCAAGGGCATCGGGTATGTTATATATAGCTGGAGAAGGACATTAAGCTGTATTGGAGTGTGTAGGACTAAATTCATTCACTTACTTGAAAATAGAAATAAATAAGATTGAAAATAAAGCACTGGTAAAACATCAGTTTCTCGTATAACAAGTAATTTGTATTCGAATCCTAAGCTTCCTATTTTCTAAGCCGAAGTCAAATTTTAATATTTGCTCTAAGTGACTTCTTATTCATGTACCTCGAAGGTACATAATTAAAAATAATCAAAGACTAAATGCCCATAGAAGAGTGCAAAGGTTCGCCAAAAATCACTCTTCACCGCACCCATCGGATACGATACGTCACAACATAAAAACGGGTAAATTTATTATCAACAAACAATTTTAGTGTAATTTTCATTCGACCTGTTAATTTACAACTACATCGATAAATGAAGATTAAAGAACATCGAATGATGTGATAGGAGCCGATAAAAACGTAAAAGTATATCTACTTATCTAGCTATTTTAACCTAGATTATATGACACTATTAGCTGAGTGTAAAATTAAATTTATTTACGAACCTATCTGAACTGAAATGAAATTTTCCACATCAAATAGTTCGGGAACTAAATATTTGAATAACAAAGAGGTAAGCGTCATTTAATGTAGGTATACGCTTATTAGAAACTTTCTGACTATAATTATGTATGTATAAGAAATGATAATAATATGCTTTTTTATATCTGCGTCACCTTTTTGCTAATTGTCTGTTCCATTGCAGTAAATAAAGTAATATTTTAAGCTATATTTTAAGACTATTTTTACTTAACACAAATAATACGTAGGGATCAAAATAAACACTAAAATCTTAACCCATTTCGCACTTAACCGGTTCCGCAAAATACCAAATAATTTAAGGTTTTTAAACTTGAAACTGCAATAAGCTAAGTTAATCGAATATTTATGTAAAGCAAATACATAAGAACTCGTTAATCTGGTACAAAGTCTAGTTTCATGTAACTTGAAACGCCGACCTTATAGAGCAATTTAGTAAATAAGTACTATTGCATTATGCAGGATCCAACTGCAAAAGTGCATAAACTACGTATATTAATGCTCGAAAATTCAATACACTAGACATATTTCCATTAAACCAGTTAGATACCTATATTAAATACGCAAGAAAACCAGGATTGTGTTGTTTTCATTTCTGTCATATGTTCCACTTTTAAGTTATAGTGAAGACTACAAAGATGAAATAGTAAACATCCTATAATTATTATAAATGCGAAAGTCCGTTTATTTGTTTGTTTGTTTGTAACGCCTTCACGCTTCAACTTCTCAACCGATCGTTATGAAATTTTGCACACACATTGCTGGAGGTCTGGAAAAGAACATCCCGAAAAAACGTGCTACTCCCGAGGGATAGAAAAGTAACGGCCTCTTTGTGCGAATGTTAGTGCGTTGCCTAACATTAGCGCGAGCGAAGCCGCGGGCGAAAACTATTTTATATAGGTGTACCATATAAAATTGTTCTATAAACAAATCATATTTAATGCACGTGTACGACACACTCATCCCTGAGTAAATATTTACTGCCTACACAAGTTTTTCGAACCGGATATCGTACTTAGTCGTAAAAAGTGGACACAGTACCACAGCGCTAATTGGACAGTGGTCACCCAGGAACTAAGATTAGCTTTTTTGTAAAAGAACGACCCTAACGATATATTTTATGTACCTACTTGTACTGTATGTACAAGTAGGTACATCACTTAACATTAACGTTTTTATTGCTGTCATATCGAGCGAGCATGCGGTCCACCTGATGGTAAGTGGCCACTGCCACCCTTGAACATCTGTAAAGGTCAAATAAGTTAAGAGTCATACTCGGAGTGGGTAGTTATTGCTACCCCTAGAGATTAAGATGAAACGCCTTAAGTGTGTCTCCCTTACCACATCTTACAAGCTAGAACACAATAACACTTAACACTATTGCTGTTATAATATAGAAGAAAAAGACATAGTAAGAATAGTGCCTTCGGAGCCGGATCACGAAGGTACAACCACTTTCAATCCGAAGACATTGAGATTTTGAGAAAAAAGAGGAAAATACAAGCATGCTATGCTATGCATGAAAAGCTGATAGAACTCTATATAATTCGACTCCGGCAGCGCCATTGCCACACCTATTTCTACTTATAACAGCATTGTTAAGCACGGCTGTGTTTTGGTCTGAAGAATGTGGTAAGGGAGACATACTTATCCGACGAGTTCCAGCTCAGTCGTCAGGGGTAGCAACACAAATGTGGTCAACCTCAGGTAGGACCGTGATCTTATCTGGGGTTGATTATAGATGTTCATGGGCGGCAGTGGCCACTTACGGGTGGACTGCATGTCGTTTGCTACTTGGGTCATATAAAATGCTGGTCACATTCATATTGTTATATGTACCTACTATAAAAATAATTTGCTATCAATAGA
>DWPV01005980.1:0-11900 GCA_018251915.1 Urbanus proteus proteus
CAACCGGGACCGAAAGCTTAACGTGCCCTCCGAAGCACGAAAACGCGCTTGAAATGATAGCCACTAGCGGTCGCCCATCCATCTACCGACCGCGCCCGAATTGCTTAACTTTGTAAATCGATTCAGATCTACGCAATCCACAGGGCTATGCGCGCTTTCAAACTGTGGTATAACTCTATTATTCTGTAATTCAACTAATAATCACATTTTTTTCATGCTCTATAGTCTATATTATGTTACACCACAATGTCAGCGTTCCAGTGGATAGATGCCGTTTTTAGCATTTAAAATGGATTTTGGTGTATATGGCGCTACCACAGACATGGCGCTACAGTGTAGCCGTCGGGATTGTTATTATAAATTTGGATTTTAAGATTTTTTGTCTTATGGTTTTAATGTCAAGACTTTGTCTGAAAGACTCATCGTCCTTGTAAAAGAATTGACTGAACCTTATATCAAATATGGCTATGTTTTTCTATCAAAGCGAAAAAACCTTTGCAGTTTGTTCATTGTTTTGTATAATGTTAATTATACTAATAAGTTAATACCAAATGGCACGACCGTGTGAGGTGCTAGTTCTTTTATATTTCGACGAGAAACTAACACACGTCTTTTTTGGATAGATGAGGGGAAACCCCCACTCAATGTAATCGGTTACGTGACAACACATAGTTATGTTGTCTTTGTATCAGCTATGTACACAGTTAATGAACTTCGCATCGAGTGTTTCAATTAATATTGAGGTACAGTACCATTAATTGGTATCAGGCTCAGTGGCGTGTTTACACCGGAAAGTATAAGTCAAGTGAGGTAATGTTAAAGGCAATATTGGAGTAGTTTTAATGTAAGCATAATTTTTGTAGGAATAGGGATAAGGTTTTGGTTGATAAAGTAATGTTAGATGACTGTTAATTAGTTTGCTAGTTAAAACTTATTCTACAACCAAATAAATAAAATTGAAGTATCTGTTTGTGATTTCAAAATAACACTTTTTTTTAGTCAATACATATGAAAGTATACACGATACCTATAACAAAAAAGTAATAATTATTTTTTTGTCTGTCTGAGGCTTGTCTGGCTGTGGTCGTTCTTGTTTGGCTGAGGTAATCGTCTAAACGGTTGGACCGATTTTGACGGGACTTTCACTGGAGGATAGCTGAAGGTTTACGGCGTAACATAGGTTACTTTACTTTTCGAAAAAAGCATTAGCGCGCGCGCCACGCGTATGTGGGCCCCCTCGCTGGAGCGCGGGATGTTACCTATGTTTAGATAAGTATTCCTTTTTACTTTTTTAACGCGGGTGAAACCGCGGGGATCAGCTAGTTACTTCATAAAAGGCTACCACTAGAGTTCAATGTTTAATGTGCTTCGTTCTTGTCTATTCATAGTTATTTTTATTACCCTCAACGCTATAAACTGAACAAATAAAGACAAAACAAACATAATTCTGATCTATGGGCTAGGTTCATTGGAATGTGACTACGACCTTAGTCAAGTTCAGAGGCAACCACATCGATTTTACACAAACATCTCATTAGCAACTCGAATATGAATGAAGTGATTTAGAAGTTTTAAGGGTAAGTGAATTTAGAGGAGGGTAGAATATTATTAGCATTTGTATGACTCTTTATGTAAAGTAGCCTATATTTGCTATATTTTTAAGCTAACCAATTAATATTAATTCTAAGTTATCAGATGTTTTTAAAAACGCTTACGGCACTCATAGCCCCACAGTAGGATTTTCTCAGACAGACAGACAAATACACAAACACTCAGACACAAATCAGAAATCTAAATTCATCATATCGATATCTGTCTGGCCGGGAATCGAACCCGGTACCCACTGCGCGGCAGACCAGTATGGCGACCGCTCCGCTACGGGAGTTAGCAAATTAGCTATAATATTATTAATTATAATATAATACTTTGAGTAAAGTTACATACATATATTTGCTGTTTTTTTTATTAAAGTAGCATACGAGTATGAAATCTAAGTTGTTGATATTACTCTTTAATATTTTCAATTATGTATATCCAAAGAGATTTAGAGAGAGAAGTTCTAATTTAGTACATAGACGCGTTGCAACCTCTGACTCATATATCTAATACATTCCCTACCTTACGTTTTCTTTTAAACTAGAATATACTTATGTCTGACAATGCTGATATCATTTTAAAGGTGACCGTAGTGTTGTAATAGCAAGTACAATAGATAAATGTGGTGGAAATGATTCCAAAGCGAAAGACTCACCATGTGAAAATAATTATAAATAACATCACCCGATTAAACGATATATTTTACCTTTTGTAGTATTCCTAATGCTATACTACATTCTATTAGGAAGCCCTGCTGACGATAGTCGCAGACGGTCACCGATTGCCACCGCGTATTATTAGGTCCATTTTTTATAACATGTGAGTAGCAAACGGGCTTGTAGTCTACCTGATGGTAAGTGGCCACTGCCGTCCATGGACATTTGTAATCAATCCCAGATATGATCACGGTCACAACTGGGGTTGACCACAGATGCGTTGCTACCCCTGAGGACTGAGATGGAACGCCTCGGATAAGTCTGTCTCCCTGACCATACCCTTCAAGCCAGAACATAGCAGTGCTTAACACTGCCATTATAAGGCAGAAATAGCTGGGCGGTGGTGCCACCGGAGTCAAACTACATGGGCTTCTATCACCATGTCGCTCATTTGCTGCCCTTAACTCACAGTCGCTAGTGTGCTACTACCCTTAGATCATGAATAAGCTGATTATACAACGCAATCAGACCACAATACATATTTGTTCATACAGTTTCATCCACCGAATAGTTCCCGGATAACCTTTAGCTGGAATAGCTTCCAAACAAAAAGGACCAAAGGCATTGGGAGCTCGAAATTAAGCAGACGTTTAGGATGCCTACGTGTTTGGAATAGGTAGTGGGTACAGAGTTATCAACATATAGAAATGACATCGCGTAGCACGTACAGATATGACTGGCTTATACTTTCTTTTAGAAAATCTAATGGTATAGTTTAATTAGTTACTTTTATTGGAACCAGTTTATAGTTCTGTTTAGAACACTTGCGTGTATGAAATTAATTGACGCCATTGTCAACTAACTGTCGTCACTTTGATGGCGAAGAAAGCATCGTAAGAGATTAATTATATTCGAGTCATCTATGTTTTTAAAGTGTCAGAAGTCTCTAAACTTTCTGTACTTTTATAACTCTAAAATTACAGATAACGAAAAAAACCTTTCGGATTACAATGCTTATTAACATAACCACAAAATGACTCTTCATTAGCTAAAAACTTTCTTAATTATAATATACATATTTGTATACTTATATTCCATATACACGTGAATTTAGGATGACATTTCTATAGATGTGGTTATTGTTAACTCTATGGTAGCACTTGTGATATTTGGCGAACAAAGTGTGCCCGGCTTGCCAAAAGTATTAGACGCATTTGTTTTACAAACTGTTAGATATTTTACTACGCTGTAAGAGAAATGTTACCTATATATAGAATTAGTGTATAGTGGTTTAGCAGGACTCTAAATTGGAAGGTACTGAGGTTCGAATCCTAGGCCTTTGAAGTTTCAATTATATAAAACACCCATTGTAGTAAAAACACAGAATACTAAATACCATATGCTTAAATGGTAGAGGATACCATCACACGGGATTCCCCGGTCACGGAGGTGTTACAAAAACATTTTTCAGACGTGTTAAGACGTCAACCTTCGCACTTGGTAGACTTGGGCCTCCTTGTTGGTATTTTTCAAGACACCAACAAGTCGTCAAACAAACCAGCATGTTCTTCATCTGATTAGACATGGGGTTCTTAAGAAAGGTCAAAAAGAGCTCTCCTTCAAAGTCGGCGATGCATTGGCGACTCCTCTGGTATTGCAAATGTCCATAGGCGACGGTGACTACTTTCCATCAGTAGCTCGTCTGCCTTTTTGCTAGGTTACTTGAAAAAAGAGATTACCGTCGCTCATGGACATCTGTGACCAAAACCATAATTATTCGGGCTTGAACTTGACCACAGGTGCGTTGCCACAAACAGACAGTTACTTTTTCTCCATAACTAAACACCTTCCGAAGTGGTGGTAGAGAAAAAAACTATTGACGTTTGAAAATAATTCTTATAAAGAATCTACTTTGAACAAAATGTTTTTGATTTGATTTGATTTTGATGTGATTTGACTTTATATGTTAGTGGATCTCGACACTCTTCAACCGAAATGCAAGAATTGATTATTTTAAGGTGATAAACATATAACATATTTTTATATGTTTCACCGTATACGTCAAGAAGTAAACGTACTTTTATCTGCATCGAATCTTCTCATTCCTCGCAGTTTATGTAGTGAGCGATTTATCAAAACACGACTTGTTTTGACATTTTCTAGTTAAAATGGAAGCAGCGTTGCGTTTGATCGCCTTTGTGCTTTGTTTGCAAGCAAATATGACCTCAATTTAGTTTAACATTAGAATTGTGAAACACTTTTGAATTTAGATTATAGTTCCCAAAATTTGTTACGTATGTGAATAATATTAAAGTATGCTGTGTTATTTATTAAACAGATTAAAACAGATAATTAAAAATATGTTATTTCAATTAATTTTATATTTAAAATACAATATTGCTGTAGCGTGTAATAACGTTTGTTTTTTGCAACTTCAAGCATGATTTCTGTACACTTTCTGTAAACTTCACTACAAATGCATTGCCTCGAAATATCTACGATCGACTCTCCTCTTTTTCTTTCCTTAACAGGTGTGGTTAAGGAAAGAAAAAGAGGAGAGTCGGACACCTTAAAGAATGCAAAAAAGGACAGACAATTTTATTTAACTTTTTATATTCATGTAGATCTAGAATGCGTATATTTCATCAAAGCGTCATTCCTCTAAGATTCGAGCATTAATCGTATAGTCCTCTCTAGAGTAGTGGAGTCATGGGCAGCCTGTCAGCGCGACTATCCAACAAATAACAAAAGAAGGAAGACGACAAACCAACATATACTTATCTTTGTCTAATCACTTTATTAGATTAGATAGTCTCATTTTCTTTCTCTTTCTTTTCGATGGAAACATTTTAGACTAGCTCCTCTTCTCTAAGTATAATATCTCAATGTTGACTTATCTTTTCATAACGCAACTTTTCACAAGTGGCATAATGTTGTCCCAATTATCTTTTGAAAACTGTCATTTCCACACCGCAGAGATCTTTTTCAAGTATAATCTGCGTTACTGAACTTAATGCGTTAAAGCAGTGGTTCTCAAACTTTTTTGGTGGCGGAGTCTTTTGAAAAGCGAAATTTTTGAGGGCGCCCAAAATAAGCGAAAAGGTTACGTGCATTCTTTTTATAATAATCATGTTATAATGTAAGTGTATACTGTAATAAAAGAAAAATAATCTAGTGGGAATATTTTCGTGGAGCCCCCGTAAAGGCTTTGCGGATCAGCAGGGCTCTGCGGGGCACGCTTTGAGAACAGCTGCGTTAAAGAAACTGAGTTTAACAGTTCTGATACGAATGAAAATAAGTTTGCAGCTTTCATTAAAATATAATAATGTTTACATAGTATTTCATTTATTTGTAATATGAAGTTAAATTGTTTAGAAGTTGTAAATCAAGTTTTCTTTGTTAATGAGTTACGCGTCGTATGTACTCGTATGTAGTAGGAAGTTAAAGACACTATATATTTATATGTAACTTCATGAATGAAAGAGACAATTATATCATTTCCTTTTGTTTTCCGAGTGTAACTTTATGTGTATGAACAAGTGTAAAGTGTTTGAGTAACATAAACTTTGAAATACAAAATAGGTATTAATATTGAAAGCATAGTACGTGTAACTTTTAGTGCTGCACTTTTCAATTTGATTTTGACATTATCTCTCATAGGATTATATACCATATTTTGTTATTACTTATGTACGTATAAATTGAGCAAAAATAAGAAAATAAACATTAAGCTTTATATAAATAAAAATATAAAACAACCTTTTTTTTTAAATTCCACGCACATAATTTAAAAAAATAATTATATTTCAACAAAAATCCAATAACGGCGCATTTTTAAAAATTCCTACTTACTTTTTATTTTTAACTTAACAATAGTATTTTTAAAACAAACACATTAAAAATGCAGGCCTTTTAGCATTGCTGTAACTTCTAGTTTTAATCGCTTATAAACCGTAGGTGTGAAAAATTAGTCTCCATGAGTACATTCAGTTCCATTTGTCTTCTGAACACGCCCTGTCATACCCACGCCCTGCGAACTTTCAAGCGAGTGCACAGTTTAATTGTAAAACCGTTTTTACGCCGGTTTAAATACGATCAGATTTTGTGTTTATTTAAACTTGTTTTGGGGGCAATAACTTTGGATCAATTGCAAAGTTACCAAAGATATATAACTACAATAGTTAAAAAACGCTTTCAACACTCATAGCCCCACAGTAGGATTTTCTCCTGTGTCGTGGGTGCCATGGACACACATACATGAATACGCAAACACCCAGACCCAGAATAGAAATCTAAATCAATCATATAGAAGTTTGTCTGGCCGGGAATCGAGCCCGGGACTCAGACCGTCAGACCGCTCCACCACGGGAGACATCAAACGTATATTTACATAGTTCGTGTCTCACACAGAAGGGTTAAATTTAGTTTTTCAATAAACACGAGCGTGATTTATTTGACCGATAGGGACCGCGCCCCACTTGTTTCAATTTGATTAAAACTGCGCTGGATTTGAAGGAAATTGCATTTGTGTCCTAAATACTACAATTTTATTAAATTAAGCCGTTAAATGTTGTCAACATAGGTAGAACTCTATGTAATTCGACCCGGCGGCACCGCCCCCACACCTATTTCTGCCATATAACAACAGTGTTAAGACAGTACACAATCACTCCGACCCAGAGAAGAAATCTAAATTCATCATTTAGATGTCTGTCTGGCCGGGAATCAAACCCGAGACCCATTGCGCGTCAGGCCGGAATGGTAACCGTTCCGCCACGCGCGCCGTCAAAAGCTCTTCTTGAAAGCCGGGCATGCACTGGATATTCCTCTGATGTTGCAAATGTCCATAGGCGACGGTGACTAATTTCTATCAGATTGTCATATTCGTTGGGTTTAACTAAAAATAATATTAAAGGGCTTTTAAAAAAGTCTTTGAAGTGTTCTGTAGTACGGGACAATGTAGAGGCGAGTGAGAACACGTGTAAGTGGAATTTGATTAAAATTCGCGTCTGAAATGGTTCGGTGGCACGCAGAAATTGTTCAAATTGCATTACGTTCCGGTGGGGGCACGAGGCGTTTCTAACGTGCTTCGTGAATCTGACACCTTTTTAAATTACCTCTGAGTAAATTTTATTTAGTATGATTTACTGTTTGAACTCTGTACGTGTAGCTTTATAAATCGACGCCATTTTTTTTGGAGTTTGAGTTCCGGGTTTGATTCTGGGCGAGACAAACGTCTAAGTGTTTAACGCAGATTTTCCTTTTTGAATCTGTGTGTCGTTAATTTTTTTTTATCATAAAGTAGCAGTTAAGCTTGTAGTCTTATTAATCGTAACAAACGAAACGCAAAACTTGCATATTTTTGAAAAAGTACATATGTATATTGTGCCCAATAATAAGTAATTATTCGATCAAAAAACCGAATCCTTTCCATCTTTCAATTCCTTTGAAGATAACTTCCAACTAAAAACTTATTTTTGTTGCCAATAAAATTAATGTTATCCTCATACGTAACTTCATACTCGTAATGAATCATTTATATCATTTTCCACATAAAAGTTTAATCCTAACATTTATAATACGTATATTAACAACATTTTCATTCAGGCTAATTTAATTTCACTAATGTTTTGAAATGGAGCTACGAGTTTCAAACCATTCCGCCGGCCAATTTTCTCATTTTCACAAAATTCGTTCCTAATTTTTCAAGGCGATACTGTAATTTATAAAGGTATCTGTGTTGGCTAAGGGTATGGTTATAGTGTAAGCGGATAACTTAGCGAGTTTTGAAATAATTTTTATACGATCGATTGACTGCAATTTTTTTTTTATGTATCACGATTCCCCAAAACTAGTGGAAGCGGTATGTACATACTTTACAACACTGCTTTAGTGTGGATTAGTGCAGAATATTTAATTTTAGTTTAGTTTTAAAGGTGGTAAAGCACTTTGTGGATCCACTCCGGCTCCACCAGCATACCTATTTCTGCCTTATAACAGTAGTGGTAAGCACTGCTGTGTTCTGGTTGAGGGGTGTGGTTAAGTCATACTGATCTGAGGCGTTCCAACTTAGTCCTCAGGAATGGCAATCTGTGATCGACGTCAGGTAGGACTGTGATCTTATCTGGGGTTGATGAAGTCCATGGGCGACATTGGCCACTTACCATCATGAAGGTGCCGCTGGAGTCGAACTACATATGTAGTACTTTAACCTTGCACTTCAATTTCATAAAGGCATTGTATTTAAACTCATAAAACATTGTTAAACCCTACAAAGTTTATGGTTTCAGAGCGTTATGTCGGTTTAAAACGAGCGTAAAACCGTACGTACACTCAAGTGTCGTTATGTGGGCGAGTGTTATAAAATATAATAAGCAGGGTTGCCACTACAAAAATACGTTAGTGCCCTAAGTTAGATTGCCTAAAAGTAGTTAATGCCCTAAGGTATACATTTTTAATGTAGAGCACGTAGATTACTGCGGATTTGCTTGCTAGCTCGTAAAAATATTTAGGTAAAATAAAGTGAAAAGTAATATAATTAAGCAGGTAATTTGATTAAGAGTTTATGTATCTTGTTTTTTAATATTAACTTTGATTAAACAAAACACACGCAGCTTACCTGATAGATTGCGCGTGGAAGGCGCGCTTATGCTTTTTTCCAAAATCAAGCCTTAGACCTTAAAAAAATGCATTTTCATTATAGGCATCGCGTATACTTTCATATGCATTGAGAAAAAAATATATTTTGACATCACAAACAGACACTTCAATTTAATTTATTTGTATAGATTATACAGTGGGTAAATTATACGAGGTATAGTTATACAATCTGACAGCCCTGACAATAAGCTACAGTGGAGCAACTTTGAATAGTGTATATTACCTGTTTATGTTTTAATAGAGTAATATGAGCTTATGATTTCATTCCCTATTTAACTCTTTAGGGATGAATTTTCAAAAATATTTCCTAGTGCTCATATGCGTAATAATTATAAAGAAGAGATCAGATCAACTGATAGTAGGTATGTGATCACTATTGCCTATAGATATAAGTAATCAATCAGGTAGGTTTAAAAACCTAAGGTTAGCCCCAATACCGTTTCTAGCCGAAGACTAAGTTGGAACGCCTCGGATAAGTATGTCCGTCTACCAACATACACCATAGACACCACAAGGCATCCAATTTAATCTTAAAATATTAATGCTATCTGAGGCCTATGAGGCAGTGGCCACTTACCAACACACATCATTTTTAATATAAAAAGTAACATATTTTCGGGAATATTCTTTTGAGAAGCGGAATATTCAGAACAGTGGCAACCTACCCTACAGGATAGCGTCCCGGCTACATTGCTACATCCTCAGGATTACGTGATATGAATTTAAGTAATCCGCTTACATTTTTTTCGTACGCGAAGGCTTTGGCGGAATCCTTCTAGTCACTTAATTCACTCTTAGAAATATATTACAGACAATACGACAGATTTATATTTTGAATATCTATGTATAACATAATAAGGGAAAGATAGTATCTTTCTTCTTTTCTTTATTTTTTTATATGATCGAAGTAACAAATGAGCATGCAGTCTACCTGATCGTAAGTGGCCACTGCCGCCCATGGACATCTATAATCAACCTCAGATAAGATCAAGATCCTACCTGAGGTTGATTACAGGTGCGTTGCTGCCCCTGAGTACTGAGCTGGAATGCCTCGGATAAGTATGCCTCCCTTACCATACCCTTCAGACCAAAGCACAGCAGTGCTTAACACTGCTGTTATATGGCAGAAATAGGTGTAGCGGTGGTACCGCCGGAGTCGAACTATGTAGAATTCTACCACCTTTATCATTATTTAGTCATCATCGTCTATGGACATTTGTAACACCAGAGGAGCCGCCAATGCATCTCCGACTTTGGAGAAGCTTTTTTTGCACCTTTTTTGAAGAGCCCCATAATATTGCTCTGGGAATACCTCAGGAGAATAAATATATTTTTCACATAACGACATAACACCACAATGCAACTGTAAGTTTACTTTCCCGTATTTCCTGTGAAAAATTAAAAAAACACTAAGAAAACTGTTTTATTTTTATCATCATTCTCTAAAATCAGTTCGATTTCATTTGCGATTACGTACAAAATGTAGAGTTAATTTTCCTACTTTATTAGGGTTAAGGCGTTCAAATAAGGACTTTATGTGCTCTACGTTGACCCTCTTTAGATTTCTTTCTTTTAGGCAGATATTTTTTTCAGATTTCTCCAGACTTTTATTGGTAATCTAAGAACGATTGCACCCTTCGAGATGACCCATGTTTTAAGATTTATGACTCTATCATAGGTGGTAAAACTGTATGTGGTTCGAGTCCGAAGGCGCTACTGTTACACATTATTTTGTTTAAATGTTATGGGGTTAGTTACAGATTTCCATGTACGATCAGATGAACTAAATTATAATTTCTAGTCGTCAGTTCTATTACAAATAGAGATAGTAGCGCCCTCACACCATTTCTATCATAATAAAACACTCACTGACGCAAACACCAGGTCCGACAATCAAAACCGGCAAATCAATATCTATGGTTATACTATTGCAGTATCGGTGAACAAAAAAATATCTTAATAAATATCCAAATCGTATATAAATATATAATAATGGTATTGAATGTTTCGTTTAAAACATAGGTGTAGTATACACGCCTACACTTATATTTACTCGTATAGTAGGTGTAATAGGGTAGTCTAGACACGTATTGAGGCTAAATGTTAGGGCGGCAGGCTTACGGGGTGATACTGTATACATTACATTTAACTAGGTGGGAACTGAAGAGTGATAGCCTAAAATCCGTAAGAAATAGTCATACCTTTTTATGCAAAAATATTTACTGAGTATTTTTACTTTTTACTGAAAATACCAGTAGGAAATATAAAAAAATGCTACATTATTTTTAATATTTTTATTTTATTATTTATATCTTTGATCTGATAGAACTGATCCCCGCGGTTAAAGTAGCCTATGTTTCGCCTTAGACCTTTAGCTATCTTCCAGTGAAAGTCCCGTCAAAATCGGTCCAGCCGATTAGAAGATTATCTTAGCTAAACAGGCAGACAGATAGATAGAAAAAAGTTTTATTAATTATATTTTTCTTATAGGTATCGTGTATACATATGCATTGAGTAAAAAGTTATTATTTTGAAATCGCAAACAGACACAATTTTATATACTTGTATATATAGATATAGATTAGGGTAATCCTGATGATCCAGCTCCTAATGAAATTCCAAATATAAAAATGGTTGTTGTAATGATGCTCTGTTTGTGGAACACGTTTTGTGGTTATATGAATAGTGGTATAAATCAAACAAACATATCCTTTGTGAAAGGGTGGTGCAAAGTGCACTATTTTAAACAAATTCCCACCATCATACACGTTGGTAGCGCACCGTTGTCCGTTTTTCAACCGAGTTTCTAAAGGAAAGATGTTATCTATTCGTCGTGTACATTTTCTTTTTATCCCTATATTAACATGGATTTCTGCAAGTAACGTCTGATGCTATGCCCTAATTATCTACATCAATCATGTACAGATACTGAAACTTCTGGGCACGAGTCTTCGCTCAGAATGAAGGGTTGAGGTCATAATCCATCAC
>DWPV01005981.1:0-11899 GCA_018251915.1 Urbanus proteus proteus
GGTTTCCTCACGATGTTTTCCTTCACCGTAAAGCAAGTGATAATTAATTTCTAGTACGCACATAAATCAGAGGTGCGTGCCCGGGACTTGAACCTCGGACCCCTCGACTGAGAGGCCAAGTTTAACCATTAGGCTATTACTGCTCAACTATTACGTATCTACGATTAATGGTAAGTTAGTTTGAACGTTATCATGGTTATGTTTGTTGTTGAGTTTGACGAGGTCGTTCCCCTGCGTGATGGCGATGGCCAGGCACCTGTTGAAGGAGCGACAGCACCTCCACCGGACCCTGCCGCGTCTACTGGTGTAGTGCTTCATGAAGCGGTAGTTGTCTATCATCAGCACGTTCCTCCCGTGGATGTTGGTGAAGAAGTGCATCGTGTGACCTAAAATTGGTTCGGTGTTTAATACCTTGGGATTCCACTGATAAACCTTTAAAATTTTACGATCAGAGAGATGGTGTTTAACGATGAGACAATACGATAGATCATAATGATGATAATTTATTTGTAAAGGAAATCAAAGTGAAGTACCAAATTCTATATTAGAAAAAAATGAACATAAAAATTCACCAACTCAATAGTGCAATAGTGACAAGTTATCAGTAAAGTATAACCCACAGATATGATTAAAAAAAATACTAAAAAAATCCCGTCATTAGAAAATAGAGCATATCAAATATTTTAGTTTAACATCAGACACCATGGGGTAATATTAATGGCAGATTTTAATTGTAACTGTTTAATTTAATAGTTTTTAATAGTCTGCCTGCAATTATAAAAATAGAAACTCACTCAAATTATAATATGAAATTTTTAATTAAATGAATGAATGAATCACCGTTATTTGTAGTGTCGTTTGGGAATAATAACCAAAATATATAAAAAAATGAGTCACTCTATTAAATACCCTTCTTTACTCTCAGTCAGAAAGTCTAAACATTTTCGTATAACATACGTACCTATGTATGCATATATCGCCATCTTGTTATAAAAGGTATAAGTGGAGCGAGTTACGGCCTACGGACAATTGCAACTTTTCTTATAAGGACTGACTATAACTACTACCACATACTGCTTTAAGTTTGGCTAACAATCTACATTTATGTAAGGCTTGAATGGCAAAAAACTTCAAACTTCAAATAGTGCTTAAGAAAGGGATAGATTTATCACGAAATATCCGCATGAAGATTTCTCCGTGTTATTGTGTTTGGTTACTTAACCGTGACTTTAGAACCTTTGTAGGGTCATTCGTGTTTTTGATGATGATAGTTTCATGTTATTAATTTCTCGTGAAAGGCATATAACGGGTGTTCTAAATTAAAAAACAATTTTCCAGTACTTTATTATTATTAGAAAAACGATCTTACTTAAACGTAAACATAACATATTGTAATAGTATAATAAGTTAGCGACAATAATACCTGTTTCTGGCTACTTGAAGGCTACTGTGACAATCTATTAATATGTTAACGTTTTCCAAAATTGTGCACCGTAGACTACTTTAACGGGAAGGATTTATTGTGATATCTTTAGTCTAAAATTCCTTTGATTTTTTTCATATTAAAAAAGGAGCTCGGATACATGGAGAATGCTCGTTTGCATGCAGTCCACTTAATGGCAAGATGCCGTTTTCGCCTATAGATACATCTAATCAATCCCAGATAAGATAAGATTCTTACCTGAAGTCGACCACAGATTCGTTACTACCGCTGAGAACTGAGTTGAAACGCGCACATAATAAACTAGTTACAAAATCACGAAAAAAATGAAAGAAAACGTTGTTTTTTTATCATTTAGTTAACTTAGCCTTAAGATGACCTAAGAGGTCACGAACCATCGTATAATAGTTATCTAGATAATTCAATAATATTAAGTGTTCTGTCACCTTAATTTGCTTTTATCTATTAATCATTTTATTTCTTTTTATATAACGAAAATAACAAAATATACACGAAAAAGTTTAATGTTTTTGAAACTTAAATTAGAATACTTTTCATTGTGGAACTAACTAAAATTAACGAACAATTGTTGCTGTCAAGGCATTAAAAATTAAAATTATTTTGTAATATCCTAAGTTTGATAGTTGCACTTTAATAACATTTCGCGAAGATTTGGATTATGAGGATCTTTTTGATTAAAACTAATTTAAATAAACAAAATACTAAAGTCTTAAAAACAAATTACACTTCTAGATATTATTATTTCAAAAGAATTGTAAGTATAATAGAGATCAAGATGTAGAACAGGTTTTATTCATACTATCATTCATTTATATTCGTCTCCATATTTATAGACGCCTCGAGAGCTTTTTCATCGGCAACATTATCAGTCATTGTGACTGTATCTTTAAGAATATTCTGTTCAGATTCCAAACACGCTGAAATCACAATATCTTTCATTTCTTCATCTTTGTTTATTATAGGATCATCAGTTACATTAACATAACAGTTCTCTTCAGTGGTGTCATTGTGACTTTCGTGTTTATCCATATTATCGAATTCAGATGGTTTTATCGAACCAATTGCAAGGACTAATATATTTGATGGTTCAGATGAATCTCCATTATTAATTAACGGATCTTTGTTGTCCGCAACCTCATTTTGGCATTCACTAGTCACATTGACAATATTAGACATAGACATGAACTGAAATGATTCATTAGGTGCATCTATTTTTTCCTGTGAGGCATTTCGTAATTCTAATTCTTCACCATCCGACAGAATTTCGATTGGCGCTTCATCTCTTACAACTTCAATCACGTCATCGTCTGATAAGTTCCCTGCTCCAATAAATGTGCTTGTATTTTTATCGGCAGAACCTGTGAAAAACAAACCCAAATTAGTAAACGAAGATTAAATGTACTTAAGAAATAGATGATAATAAATGGAAATGTACATATTCATACTAAGCGTTAATTTAAGTGACATATTTATGAAAAGAAAGACATTTAGGGCGGGACCTTTTATTCAAAAATAAAGATCTTGATACCCAACATATTAATATTATGAAAACTGTTTTATTATCAAAATTGATTTGGATTTGATTGAAAATCTTATCACTAATTTATCAACAATTACTTAGTACACCTAAAAAATTATAAACATTTTTATTATGGCATTATTCTGAACATAAGTTCTGTTATAATTGATTTTTATAACCTTTTTTACATCATCTTTTTTAAATATTTTGATCCCTCATACGTGGTAATGAGGTCTGATTTTGTTTATAGATGAGAATAAAATCAAATGAAAACAAGAAAACTTTAAATCAGACAATAACAACAATACTAACTTTTTTTTATAATTTCATATCTATTAGTCCGGTTCCAGACTAGATACTATCAGTCCCGCGTATCACACGTTTGGCCACAGCCTTTTAAAAACTTTTATAATATCAAAAAATAAGTGTAAAATGATGAAGTTTTCTTAAATATTATGGCAAAGTAACTATTTATCGTGAGCTAGACTAGTAATAATGTTTTTAAATCAATCCAAACGTATTTAACATCGGAAAATATTACGGTTATTTATCGTTAGTACCTATAAACAATAAGATACATCAAACTTTGAAAGACGTTATACATGAGAAATCCAATGTTGGCTGAAATTTATTATGTTAGCAGTCGACTTAACTTAAATTGAACCAATTAATTCGCATGACTGAAATTTCCCTGCCCTTTGCATATAACAATAATCGAAATGAAATGGACAAAAGTCAACTCAATATAACAGTTAAAAACAAAACTAAACGTATTCTATAATCCATATCTTAAATCAATCAACCAAACAGAACTATACAGTTTAAAAAAATATATACAATTATACATTACTAATGGCTATGTTGTCCGGTGACGTATATTCTTCCAGCAATGATCCGCACTTTGCACTTGCACGCGTAGGAAAGTCTTTTGGTGCACCGCCAGTAACTACGCCCTTTGGTCACATACTCGCGGTGGTAGCGGTGACCGCTCAGTATCAGCACTTGCCCTCCCTTAGACGTGAGTACTATCTGAGCTGATGGAAATTGTTGGTTAAAATCAATTAAGTTCAAATAATAAATAGGCTGAAACGGTTTGTGAAATTATGTGAAATAAAGTCGAATAGAAAAAAAGGAAAAGAAAGAAAACTTTCCGTAACTAGAAATACAGTAGCCATTACTAAATACAATTAATACAAGTAGAATGATCTTTTTTGATCTATCTTATATTTAAATTGAAATAAAATAAACACAAAAAGTAATATAACTTTACTAAAATTGACACATACAAAACATGTCTTTTTCTATTACAGTAATTAAAAAAAATGAACAATATTTTACTTGTAATGCTTACATATTATGATTTTCTTTTAAATGACATCATATTCTTCCTATTTAAAGGAAAGAGAAGTAATAAAGATAACCAATGTATTAAAAATATTATAATTAGTTTTTCTGATTATAATAATCACGTTCACATACCTAATATTACCACCTACAATAAAAGACTCCAGTAATTAGTATTTTAATAATAGCTCAATTAAACTTACCATCGATAGGTACACGCTCGTTTAAGTAATATATGCATATATCAAAGATCTCTTTATTCTTTTTTTGGCTTGTGGAATCTAATATTAAAATTTTTTTCGACAATACGTCTATATTCACGTAAAGTAGCCTTTGATACGTAACGTTTTTCGTCAAACCATTCAATATAGAGTTTATGCATACGGCCTGTGCTGATGTAGCTATCAAGATATAATTTACTTGAGTTTTTCTTGTGAGATTTAATTGGACCGAATAAATTCACGTGATCCATGACGCTCTTAACAATGTCTTGATTAACAACTTTATGATTTTTGTGTTTGCCCCTACGGTCTTCTAATGCATTCGTAGTATCAAGTTTTTTATAGGAAGTTGTGATAATCGCCTCACTAACGTCTACGGTTTCCAAGAACATTTTCTTACAAACGTTAATTGTTGTAGTTTCTTCACTATCGGATGATTTCACTGGCAAGAAATAATTATATCTGTGTGTGGGGCTATCTGTATTTAAGCATCGTTTCTTTGGACGTTTTTTAACATAACCTTTTCCAAGATTTGCTAAACGTTTTCGTTTCACGTCTATCCAGTTATGCTTATGAGTTAAACGTTTCTTTTTAGTTTTTCGTGGCAATGGTATTTTTGAAATGGTTTCCGCTGAGTCTGTTAATGAATTATCAGAACAAATTGAATCACTACAATTAACGGGTACATTAGGCGGTGACGATATCGGCGTAGATAAAGATAATTGAGATGGTTTCAGGGACGTAAACAGTACAGGAACAGTACGTTCATCAATTTCATTTAAATTTGCTGCAGTTAAAATGTTTTCACTAGAGGTGGCTTCAACAGTCAATGTAATATCTTCAATATCTTGAAGTGCACCATCAGGTGATAATGAAACTGGCAGAGGGGTAATGTGGTCAATCTCGTCGATAATTTGATTTTGTAGTTCTGATACCCGCTCTTCATTATTCTTAAAAACCTTACGGCATATATCTGCCTTTTCAGGGCTGTTGTTTTTCGCAGCAAGAGTCGTTTGAGAATTACGATTTTGTTCCGCTGATTCTGTGAAAAGAAAAAAATCAAAGTAAATTTGTTTAATGTGTATATTTTTAGTACACTGAACATATTATTATTAATTAATATAAAACAAAAAATTCGACCGCTCAAAAATAACAGATTAGAAATTATTTATGCATGCTGAACGTGGCGATAAACTTAATTTTGGTAGATTTGTTTATCTGTAATTATATAATTTCTATTATGGATAGTATAAATTTCATGGTTGTAATAAGTATGTTTTTCCCTTCTCAGTTATAAATGTGGTAGAACTCTTTGCGGTCAAACTCCGGCGGCATCACCGCCGCACCTATTTCTGCGGAAAGCGCCGCTGTGTTTTGGTTTGAAAGTTGTAGCAGACATACCTATTCTAGGCGTTCCAACTTAGTACTTAGTAAGGGGTATAATCCTCAGCATTATAATTCAATAATACAACAAAACAAATTGCAAATAATTATATTACGTACATTGAACTACTAAAATGGGACACATCACAAATATATAAAACTAAAAGATTGTCTTGGTTACAATTAAATTCAAGTGACTAGATGAGCATAAGAAGATATCCGGGCGAGCTTCCAATCCATCGTTTGCGTAATTTCATGAGAAGGATGATTGTGATCATTATTCAAGATGACGATTTCGTCTTGGATTGTATGGACCTTAGCTGTGCAGTCAGCGTTGGTAGCGCATTTCCAAATCTTCTTGATGTAGTTGAGACAGTAGCTTCGACAGATGAAGACGTAACCGTCGACGACTAGCTGTCGGGTACCTCTCGTAGACGTTCTGAAATATACTGTAAATACCGCTGAATCAGTGTCTGATTGCGAAATTGGTAAACTTTATTCGGCAGTTATAAAGAACGAAAATCAAGAGTAAATGTTGTATATCGTTTGAGAGCAAAAATAATATATACAGTTTAATAACACCACAACCTTTTATTAATGAATCTTTTTCCATTCATGGTATTTTAACATTTATATTAAAGCTTTATCTTGCAATTTCGTTTCTTGTCCCGTCCAGTTTTACTGAAGGTTTAAATTGGTTTCCTTGTTTAAGTGTAGCTCGTAGATTTAGGTTAACATGTCAATAGGCACATAGGTTTATAAAATTTAAAACAATGTTTTCAGTAATATTTTTTGTAACTAGGATTATCATTAATTTATTCGTTCTCCATTGCTTTGGATAATCCCGTGTATTCAACAGTAAATTAAACATTGAGTATAGCACTATCATTCATATCTATCAAATTCTATACAAAATCTTCAGATAACAACTGTCGCGCTTCTTTTACGAGCCTACCCAATTGTGATTTGCTTATGTTATTTGCTTTTGCGGCATTTCTAATTGATACTTTATCTCTTATTACTGATTTTATGGCGCCCTGTATCATACGACTTCTTAGTGGTGGTTTCCAATATTTTGGACGATAAATTATGCCATCTGCAATAAATGGACGGAACATAAATAAAATTAATTTATTTTCTATTATCCTCATATGGAACTTTCATCGTAGGAATGGAAAATGAAAATTATACTGAAATATATGTATATTAACGTGTCAAAATATATATAGTATCATTCATTAGTATCAACTCAATTTTAGAAAAAATAAATACGACCTTTTCTTAGATGAGAAAAAGATAAATGTTTACAAATGATAGTGCTTATTTTGGTCTTGAAGATGAAAATGCGTTCATTATTTATAAACACTATATCTTCTATTCACGTTGTTTTTGTGACTTACCTTATTAACATATTGGATGACCTAAAAGAATCCTATCGCTTATGATGCACGCTTAAAATATACATACAACTAGACACGACAGCAAGTAGATTAAATGTTTTGTAGAAAGGTAAATAAAACAGATTTAGAGAATTGGACACCGTCGGTTATAATAAACGAAGTCTACAAAAGTTTAACGTTTTTGCTTATATTTTCAACCAAGTTCCACTACTACATTGGAAATAATTCGGTGCGCTGTGGTTATGAGTGTCTGTTCCTGGAGTATAGTCTTTACCAAAGCTGTGAACGCTGGCCTTGCACCCTTTACTTCTGTTTGAGCAGTACCAAAGCGTCTTGCCTGATGCGAATACGTTCTGCACCTTGTAGGTATATTTGTTTAGCATCAGCAGCGGATGTTTCCCTCGCTTCGTTGGTAAGAAATGGATTTCATTCTCGGAGATGCCTAAAAGTATATTATATTTTATTTATGGAAAGATAAAAGTATCTTATCGTGTAAATGTCGATGGAAGACGAAATTTATGTTAACCATGGCTGTTAAATGTATGTTTCTATGATTCAAACTTATATTTGGGATTGTATTGGTTTCCGTTAATTGCAAACATGACTATAATTATGATAAAAAATCGCCATATTTTTGTAAAAAGTAAATGAAATGTAATTGTACACTCTACATAGAAACATTTTTACTAAGGTAAATACAAAATCTGCGTTTATCTACACATTTGGCTACTACATATTTGATATATACGAAGTGCTGTTTTTGGCGTTTAGATGAATTGATCATGTCCAAATTAATTAATTATAAAAATCAATCACAAAAAAAATAAATAAACAGATCACCCAAGTAACTTTTTACAAACTCTTCTTTATTTCGTATTTAAACAATCATAACATCAAAAGGTCAAAAAAGAATCAGGTGAATTTTTAAAAACTACAAAGGGAAAAAATCTTAATCCAAACAAGAATCTATTTATCGGATTTGAACGCCTATTTCAAATTCCTACAACAGTTACTGATTTATATTATCAATGTAACTATGTAGCAGTTTATTGTTTTTGTTTATAATTTTGGATGCACGAAGATTTTAAGTACAATATGATTTTATAAACCTCTCATGATTATTGTGATTATTATCATCATCATCTTTGGATATAGAATAATACGTTTCATGATTCCGTCACTTAATTCTCAGAAGGGTACCATCAACGCATCTGATGTAGTTGGGTGGTTTATGATCGTGTTGTTGTCCGAAGTCCCGAATCCCAGAGTTGGGGTCCTCAGAGCCAGTCCTGAGAGTGGATCTGCATCCTTCATGCCACTTGGAGCAGCGCCACTGCATCTCACCAGTCGCGTACGCCCGGTATCGCTTGTACGTGAACCCGTTCGCCATTAACACCGGGTGCTTTCGACCCGGTATCACCTCTATTACAAAGTCTGTAACTAATGTTAAGTGATTGAAATAGTACATAGAATATAGGAATATAAAGAATCATTTTGGGTTCCGTACTCAAAATGTAAAAACGGAACGCTATTAAACATCTGTCAGTTAAAGGGCTCTTACAGCAGGTTTTAAAAGCTTACATTACTGTGACCGTTATAATAAACAAGACATACAAAAATTTAAAAATATATCCCTCATTTAAGAAAAACAATACAGCCGAATTGAGAACCTTCTCCTTTTTTTGAAGTCGGTTAAAAATATGTCTATGTTTTTCTGTTTATCTATTGAAACTTTAAAGTTATAAAACTTTACTATTATTTATTATATATTACGAAAATTAATAATCTCTTATTTTAAGTGGAATAAAAATACAAATCCTTTAATCACTTTTTTAAAAGTATGTTAAAAGAAATCGCTTTTTATTTTAATGTTACTTTTATTGATTACTTTATATTTTATAAGTAGTCAAAACATCTGTAGAAAATTGTGTTAGTGTTCTTACATAACATATATTAAAATCTGTTTAGTTTAATATTTACATAGTCTTTTAATTAACATAACAATAATAGTCAGTTTTTGTAAGAAATAAGTATGGCGGTAAGTTGGTCGAATCTCTTAAAACTATATAATTTTACTTAAAATCTTTAAAATTTTAATAACCATTCTTATAATCTACAGTTGTACTACATTTGTGAAAAAAATACAAATATATAAAGAGAGTAACCTAATATTATATCTATAAAAATATTAACAAAAACCTTATACTTTAAGATTTTTTAATATAAGTAGTAGCTACTTTTGTAGACTAAATTTACACGCCTCCGTCTCTTCCGACAACCAGAACGTAGCAGCGTTTATCACTGCTGTTTTAATAGGGTATTTGATTACAATGGAAATATCGATCAAACGATCGTTATCTTAAAAGTAACTATTTTTGTAAGCCCACTAAGCCAACAAGTTATTTTAAAATCACTTTGGTCCTTTCAATAAATCAATTATAAAATGATCTAATTTTCATACTTGACCACGTGATTGAAAACGCACGGTATTGGCTGAATCAAAAGTGACGTCACATACCAGTAGACAGTAAACGTCAGCCGTATAGCTGCCGACTTTTTATGCTGGCAGGTGACGTCACGTAACAGTATAACTTATGAATCACGTGACTTAGCGTTTTGGCGGCAATTTCATAAATTTAAACTTTGATGATGAT
The DNA here is from genome assembly GCA_018251915.1 of Urbanus proteus proteus. Lineage (NCBI taxonomy): Eukaryota > Metazoa > Arthropoda > Insecta > Lepidoptera > Hesperiidae > Urbanus > Urbanus proteus. Next base: position 9,984 of record DWPV01005981.1, read on the forward strand.
TTCTGTAGTAAATAGAGAAATTCACAAAGATTTAATTAAACCACAAATGTATTATGATATAACGAACAATTTGAGCTATTTTCCTAAAACCTGTCAAATACTGATTACATTCATAATTAACGTTATCAATGTAGCAAGCGTAATGACTAAAACGATCAATCGTGTCGTAGCCGTAGCCGTCGTGTGGTCTGCAGTTTCACCTTAATTTATGCAAATTCCTCTCCCGCCGCTAGTCTGGAGTTCCTCTATTAATCCGTCTGCGTTCAGTTTAATTTATTTTGGACGTCACCCGTAACTCTTTAAATGCACCTAGCCCGCTAGAGGCGCTACGATAGTGCCAATTGAAGCGGTGATGGATTTAACCGGTAGTTCGCGGCTTTGATTACACTTCAGTTTTATAGAAGTGGCGAATATTAAATCATTTTGCTACTATCTTACGAATTTAACACATTCAAATGATGCGTAATGCATATAATACAAAACAAGTATTGGAGGGGTCGTTACAGAAAGAATCTTCGAAGTTTTGAGACACTTGAGGATTGAAAGTCATAATATAATCTTCACCCGAGTAGACTTCTAAATAATGAATAGAATTAAAATGTTTCGATTGGGTAGCTATGAATGTGTAATACATCTTTCAAACATGAAAGTGGGTGGATTATGCTCAAAACCTCCGCTCTACATTCGCGACTATTTAAAATATTCGTATTCTTAATGATTCTCATTTAATAAACTTCTTGGTAGGTATGAACACCTAAACCTCCAGTTCTGATTAAGCCAGTTTTCTAATTAAATCTTATTAATTTAAATTATTTTTCAATTAATTCTTAAAGAAACTAATAGCTACTTACCTAAGAAACCATATGGCACTGCAACTTATCCAATAAAGCCAAGCTCGAGAGGTCATCTTCGAAACATCTGAGTAGGGGACAGACATAAAACGCCAGTCCAACTGATAGGGCCATAAACCTCCACGAGTCCTATTACCACTTGTTAGAGATAAGTTGGGAAACGACCTACTTCAAACTCAGTCATAATTAGAGCCATTTTTATAATCCTCTCCGTTCGGACGGTCGTCAACTGATATTAATGGCCGACTGAGTTATCTCATAAATGCTGTGAATTATCTTTGTTAGTTATATTGGAAAAGACGTTAATATGGAGCTTAGATATATTGCTTACTTATATTTCTCGCTGCGTGATATTCTATTTGGGTTTTTGCTTTCCTACGTAGAAAACAGTTATTTTGATAGTAAGGTGTAAGCTGGGTATGTTACTGTCTAAGAAGTTGGTTGTTAGTGAAAGAGTCACTAACATCGGACTAGTATTTGCGGAAAAGCAGACACAATTTGCAAGCTGAACTATGGAATACACCCCCATCACATTGAAAGGAGACCTGTGCTCAGCAGTGGGATAGTTGACGAAGAGCTTATAAAATTGAAGTAAGTTAGAAATCTATAAACACTTTTTTATATGATGGAAGTAGCAAACGAGCCTACAGTTCACCTGATAATAAGTGGCCACTGTCGCCCATTTACATCTGTAATCAACCTCAGATAAGATCACAGTCCTACCTGAGGTCGGCCACAGACGCGTTCCTACCCCGGAGGACTAAGTTGGAACGCTTCTGATAAGTATGTCTCCCTAAGCACACACTTCAGACCAGAACACAGCAGCGCTACACTGTTATAAGGCAGATATAGGTGTGGCGGTAGTGCCACCAGAGTGGAACCAATAAGGTCTTTACCACCTTTTATAACTACTAATGTCCCTTGAGCATGTTTAGTAACCTAGTTACCAATGCCTGATAATTTTTTTGAAAAGTCACACGTCATATTTTTGTTACACATAAATTATTTACATAAGTATACTGAAGTAAAATTATATAAATTATATAAAATTATCTTTGTTATATA
>DWPV01005982.1:0-11899 GCA_018251915.1 Urbanus proteus proteus
TATACTTTCATATGCATTAAGTAAAAAATTGTAATTTTGAAATCACAAACAGACACTTCAATTTTATTTATTTGTATTTGTATAGATTTTTTGATATTCATGTCATATTTAACAATAGAAATATCATTAAAGACTGAAGGTTATTCAATGTTAAGTGGACATTGTAAGACACTATATTACGTTCACAAGAATGATTTGCCTTTTTATAAATAGTTTTACAAGAATCTTCTTCATATTTCATAATAAATTGAGCTGAAATTTGCCAACCCTTTTCTCTAATATTAGCGAAGCAGCTGCGATATCTATCTCTGTCGGACACGATCACTTCTTTTTGCTAACGTCTACTTCTACTATAATAAATGGTCTGGTTTCATGCAATCTTTCAAAAAAGTTTAATCCAATGAAACTTTATTCAAATACTTATAATTTAATATATTATATTATCTTATTATATCTATTGTCTAATCTATATTATATTTTCTATTGGATCTATTAAATTTATATTGGTTGTTTTACATATTTTTTTGAATATAGAGTAATAATGAAATTGGCACATTTTAATGAAATGAACACATGTTTTTATTTATCTATTCAATTAGATACAATTTCTGTTTTACTAATGTTATATCAAATTCAGGTTTATATTTATCTATTTAAAATAAATTTATAGATTACACAAAGTTGTACCAAAAACAATAGTCATAGCTATTTGTAATATCTTATTCTTTTCTTGTTTTTGTACCATTATTACAGTAACATGAAGCAAAAATAAAAGTTTTGGTGATATCACTTGGACTAATAATAAATTCATACAAAGTACGGCAACCCTTTACTATAATATTAGCGAAGCAGCTGCGATATCTATCTCTGTCGGGTCGCGATATATGACTTCTTTTTGCTAACGTATGCTTCAGTACGATAAATCGTCCAAACTTATGACTTCAGCCAAAATATTTTCTGAAATTCGGTCAGTTACGCAGTTGATATTTTCAAATGAAAATGGTAGTAATGTTTGAATTTAATACATCTATGTTTTATTTATGTTTCTCTAATATTTCGCGAAATTGGATCCCTTTGAAACATGTTTGATAGGCTTCACCAAATCAGTTTACTCAAACCTTTTTATAGACCTTTTTATATATTGACGTGGTGTTTATATATTATATGAAATAGTACGTAGAGTAAGGCTTTTTGTTTATTTTTTAAGATTAGAAATATTTAATAATAAAATTAAAAGAAAAATAAAAAAATATTTTACATAAAAATGCTTAGAGAAGCATTTTTATTAAACGAGGATTTACCACAGAATCATATACACCCACACTTTCTACACTCATAGCCCTACAATAAGTGACATAGACCTAAAAAGACGAATACACAAACGCACAGACCCAGAACAGAAATCTTAATTTATTCAGATATCTCTCTGGCCGAGAATCGAACCCGGACCCTGTTCTGTGTCATACCGGTATGGTAACTCCACCACGCGAGTCGTCACAATCTAATTGTATAGAATACACCTTTACCCTTTATTTGACGACCCGGATGGCGCAATGGTTAACACACCGGAGCGCTAATCCGGTCCTGGGTTCGATTCCCAGCGAGGCGGAAATTTGAATGATGAGTTTAAATTTCCATCCTTGTCCTGTGTGTTGTCCATGGCACCCGCGACACAGGGAATCCTACTGTGGGGCTATGAGTGTGAAGCGTTATTTATTTATTTTATTTATCTTTTGTCCACAGGTGAAACCCCAGCTGCAATGCAGCACGGCAACAACTCAGCATCTACTCTTCTGCAATCGCTGGTTCTCCTCATATCTCTTAGTATGTTGGTCAAACAAAATTTGGAATTTGGATAGCGTAGCAAGTAACAAGTTCGCTGTAAAATATTCAGTCTCTCAAATGTTAAACATGCGGGTTTTCAGCTTGAAGTTAGAATTTTTCTATAGAAGGTATTTTATTTTTGGGTCGGCTGAACAATGTGTTTTTGTATCAAACTTACAGTGATACGATTATATTATGAGTTGTCTTGAAGGTTTGTATTGTTCGGATCGCTAATCAAATACCGGATGTTTCCTTATAGAAAACAATTTGACAATAATAATATTAAAGTACGGCTCAAGATAAATATAAATATTTAACAATTTGGTTCTTTGGATTTGCCTGTTTATTTTATTTTAAATTTGTATTTATATTAGGTTTATTGTAATTTTCGTTAGAAATTACTTATTATTTATTCGATATCAAGTTGATGTACTGATCAATTGTTCAGGTGATTCCTATCGTTATTATTTATTCTTTATCCTGCTTGTAAAACAGGATGTAAAAATATTCGAATTTACTTTCCTATTAAAAGAGATATAAGACCGTTATTCTTCTATTATTACTTACCTTTTGATCGTATTATTACTTTCTTTAACAAAATTTACTTTAATAGGACTTTTTGATTTCCTCTCAGATGAGTTTTAAGATAATCTTATGACTATTTTTTCTATCAATTCAGTATATAATTTATTTCGTAAATACTTGTCTGTCGCGGTTAAAGTACCTACGCGGTTAAAGCCTAGTACCTACTTTGTTGTTATTTATCTTTGATTATTACGAAAAAGATTTATTATCTTTGAAACAAATCACCTTTAAGCTGAAAACCCGTTAATAATCAAAGTTGATCAATTTAATGCAGTTGATAATAATGAAAGTATACCAATTGAGTACAATAATGTTAAATGTAAATATTATGTGAAATATATTCTCGACTAAGTGATATATATTATATAAAATTATCTGTCATAATAATATGATTTTAAGAATACATAAGAATTTTGAATTTAACGTGCCAAGCTCGTTTTGTTTTATTTTTACCCTCTGCTTATGTTAACCCGTAGCTTAGTAAGAATTCTAAAATTTTTTACAATGCTACATTTTATCCCAATTAATAATAATTAATATAAATTATAATAAATGATAAATATTTGATTTCATTAATTAATTAAAATTAATGAAATCAAATCAACAATATTTTATGCGAAGTAGATCTTTACAGAATTGAACTTTGAAATTGAATTTTGAACTTCAATAATAATAAAATAAATTTACCGTCACTTCGCCAGGTGTTCAGTTATGGAGAAAAAGCGGCAAAAGAAACTCCCTAACACACATCTTTAAAAAGAAAAGGTTTAATTTATAACGTCACTTATTCTAATAGAGCATGTTGAGCTGTATACCAATTGAGTATAATAATGTTAATTCATGACAAATATGATAATGACAAACATGACATGACAAATATGATAATGACATACATGAGTATTTGAGGAGCCATGAATACCGTTTTACTCCTAAGGACTAAGTAGGAATGCTTGGGTAAGTTTCAAAGGTGGTAGAACCCTTATGGTTTGACTCTGGCGGTACCACCGCTACACCTATATCTACCATGTAACAGCAGTGTCAGAGCTTTGATTTCAAGGGTAGCAACGCATCTGTGGTCGATCTTAGGTTTGTGATCATACCTGGGGTTGATTATAGATGTCCAAGGGCGACAGTGGCAAATTACCATCAGGTTGGCTGCATGCTGGTTTGCTACTTTCCTTATTCTTCAAACTAGAACACAGCTTAACACTTCTTTCTTAACACTCCTTATTGTGTCTAAAAATCGACTACTACTACTACCTACTACCTTTAGACACTTCAATATTATATATTTGTATAGATACCGTTAAAATATTTACAAAACATTATACATAAATAGACTTTCGTTAAGTATATTAATAAAACAGCAGCCACTAATATATTCAGTTAAAATTTAAAGCACACTAAAACAAAGTTACACCCACAACCTGGCGCTAAAGTTACACAACTCCAACGGAAGCTACGATGTCACATACTGGGATGTAATTAGGCCGTCATGTTAAAATCTTTCGCTGGTGTTGTTTTTTGGGTCATGATTTGATTACGGAATGAGGTTCTACGTAATGCTGTTTTTTCTTTAATCTTAAAGATTATTTATCATTTTATTTACTTATTAGTGGCTGAATTATTGTGGCTCGGCACGGCACCGTCACACCTATTTCTGCCTTATAACATCAGTGTTCAGCGCTGCTGTGTTGTGGTCTGAAGGAATTTTGCCGGGACTTTCTATGAAAATAGCTGAAGATCTAAGGCGTAACTTAGGCTACTTTAATGTTTGAAATAAACATTAGCACGCGCTCCACGCAAATGCGCGCGTTGTCGTGGGAGAGCCGGATATCACTTATGTTTAAATATGTACGCGTTTTTATTTCTTTAATACTGGTTAAACCGCGCAGATCTACTAGTTCTTCAATAAAATTAAAACGATAAGAATATATTCCACCACGAAAACCAAATGTAATGATAACTAATTTTCATTACTTAACAATCTTCACTATCGCTTCTATAAAATACGAGAAAAAAAGCAATAACAAAACAAAAATTTTCAAACAATCCCATCTTTGGACAGCCAGCATATTGAAGGCACAATTTATGCCAATGAGTTATCACCAAATCCTATTAATTAGACTCCATTCTCATACAAGTGGTCAGTGATTTCGGAGCCTGGCGCGGACAGGTCGAACTGGAGCAAGGTCTTTGTTTGTGTCTATTCATTGGGTCAATTTGCCTTCATCGAACCTTGATTTAGCTCTAGACTTAATATTATTAAAGACTAGTTTTTACCCGCGGCTTTGCTCGTATTTATAGGTGATTCAGCTATAATGCAAACGCAATTCATTCCTATTAAGGTGCCATAGGTATAAAAGTAGGTAAGTAGGTTGTAGGTATAGATATAGGGATGTATCGTAGATACTCTATGTCCTTTTCTGGACCCCTTTCTAAATGTGTACAAAATTAATAACGATCGGTTGAGTTAGTGTGAAGGCGTTATAAACAAACAAACGGACATTGGCATTCATAATAGTTAATTTACGGATAATTGCCAAATTGGGATGTTTTATAACAACAATATCAAGAGCTGTCGTCTTATTGTGTTAAGGGTGTGGTAAGCGCCACAAGGACAACTTCAGCCTGAAGTGTACCAACGCTTCTCATGGCAGACCTCAAGTATGTCAATTTGCTATGGAGAATTCAATTTTATAAGATAACAGTTAATTAGTACGAAGCTATATTTTACATAATAATGCATATGGGAAATAACAAACAATTAAATCAATATTTGTTTTAATTATTTTATGAATAACACCTTCTTACCTTACGAAAGCTTATTTGACGTTTTTTTCAAAGGTTCAGAGAGATTTATGCTATTTCCGTATACATTTTTTGGAAAAGCTTTAAAAGACACTACCGTGCACAAATATTTCCAAATGACCTTAACGCTTACTGTATTTGAAATCGGTTAAAAATTGCTAACTAGGACTAAATAATAGTCGCATTACACTGTTTAAAACTTTTTTAAAGCCTTATTTGATGGTATTAATAACGCTTAAATGTCTATATGAATGGTAGACTAATGTTTCAATATTAAGTGCTGTAATAGTTATAAAATGTAATCTAATCTCGTTAAATTGCTTTTTAGCTATTTTATGAAACTCCTCAATCCACCCTGCTTTATTGAAAGAAATTTTATTATTCTTCCGTAGTATGCAGCGTGAATAACAATAGCCTTGTTTATCTTTTAGCACGCTTTTTCCTTTTTTACCTATCCCATCTTTTTCTCCTTTTCCTTCGTTATTATCACTTACAGGATTTTACGTAAATCTTCCCTTTTCTTTTAAATTTAATAATTTTGAATGCGGTTGTCTTTTGTAATATTACGTTAAATTATGTAAAATATTTTCTAACTAGCTGATCCCTGCGGTTTCACCGGCGTTTAAAATGTAATAACGAATACATATTCAAACATAAATGTCATCCCGCTCTCCCGCGACGGCTCGCGCGCTAAAGCTTTTTCGAATATTTAAGTTGCCTATGTTACGCCTTAGATCTTCAGCTATCTGCCAGTGAAAGTCCCGTTAAAATCGGTCTAGCCGTTTAGAAGATTATCTCAGCCAAACATACAGACAGACAGATAGAGAGACAGACAGGCAGATAGACAGACAGACAGACAAAAAAAAATTGCATACGCAACGCATACAGATGCGTTGCTACCCTTAAGGACTGAGTTAGAACGCCTGCTGGGATAAGTAGGTCCCCCTACCACACCCTTCAAACCAGATCGCAACAGTGTTTAACACTGCTGTTACGAGTTAAGGCAGAAATAGGTGTGGCGGTGGTGCCGCCGTAGTCGATTTTTTGTATTTTAAGTACGTTCAAACTTACCTAATACAATTTCCACAAAATGTGACTTAAAATAGATATTGTTGGTATTTGATACTTAAAAATATCTACGTAGCCTTTATTACTATAGTAATTTAATTAAACCGAGCACTTATTTCCAAGTACTTCGCAAATAGTATCAAAGTTATGCGAGAGCTTTTATTTAGTAGCTTGAATCTTTTTATACGTTAAAAAGTATTTTTAAGTACTGCTATGAACGATCCCTACCACACACGAGTAAGCGATAAACGATAAAAAATCTTTAAAACTACACTACTACGGTACATAAATAATTGATTACTATATTGTCAATCTTTTTCTACTTTTCGACGAATGAAAAGTACCTACCTACTTTCAATGAATGAAAAGTATCTACTAAAAGCTTTGGTCATTGATGTATTTTGGTTTACTTTACACTATTTTATTTCCTATAAGAAAACCACTCCAATTTGAGGATAGTTACTGATATCCCTGGAAGACAGACAGTTTCCAACACACTGCACTCCTTCTCAATAAAATCATAATGTGAAGAACATTGCGTATTTTTATGTTTTTTTCATTACACAAAAAAAATATTTTCCAACATTTAATACCACACTAATATCTATATACACTTATATATTTCTTTAGTGATATATTCTATACTGATATATTTTCATCGCTCGCTCTACTTTTCCTCTTTTAGCTTGCGATGTAACACATTCTTTAGTCTGGCTCTGTGCCAATAGATGCACAATCCTAATTCGTACCGGTATTTCACCTATTGGAAGCTCTAAAATTACAACGTTCACACAAAAAGTTACTTTTTTCAGTCTTTTCTAGCGAGTCTTTATAACAAAAAAAGCTTGCAATGTTTCAAGTATCTTCGTATAAAATTGGCGTTTTATTAAAATAACGTTCAATACGTTCTCTCACCGAGAAATAATAAAAAAAAAAACAATTTATGGCGACCGGACCACTAGTCCATATAAATATTTTAATACTTAAAACAAATAAATTATATTAAAAAAACTTAAAACGCTTTCTACGCTCCACAGTAAGATTTTCTCCTGTGTGGGTGTCATGGACACATACACGAAATCATGAACACCCAGACCCAGAGCATCTAAAATCTAAATTCATCATTTAGATGTCTGTCTGGTCGGGAATCGAACCCGGGACCCATTGTGGATCAGATCGGTATGGTAACCGTTCCACCATGCGGGTCGACAAGTTAAGTAAGTCAAATATTAAGTTTTACAATGACATTATTTTACAATTACGTGACGGGCCAAACAGTTGATTGGGCAAGAATACTATAGCAATTATATTTTCACGCACTCAACATCACGGAACGTCGATTGACGCTAATTGGCTTGTGACGAAATCAAATGCTTGTTAATGAAGCGCTTTCCGTTCTGTTGTTTCGTTACGTCCATTTTAGAGTTTATTGGGGTTTTCGTTACTATGTACCTTTAGACTATCTTTTTGGTTAATGAATTAAAACGTAATATAATTTTATTATTTTAATATTAGCAGGGAAATTTAATATCACAATTACAATATAGAATATATAAAATATATTAAGTACATTCGAGCTCTCCCAATGAATAAATTCAGAAAAAGCTAAGACAAGACCAATTGAATTGAGACTTAAGTGAATCGCGTCCAATTTATTTCAGAACATGTTTTTAAAAAAATGACTTTTTAATTATTTGCATTTATTCTTATTGTTCTTTTATATTACCTCTATATTAATAAACTTATAAAGTAAGTGAAGTCTTAGTAAATAAGTCGTCTTGGCTATACAGTAAATAAGACAGGAACAAATTAATTTAGAAGAAGATGAGACATGAGTAAGCCGCAACGAGTAACTACATTACGTCCAATTTATTTCAGAACATGTTACAGAAAAATTAACTTTCATTTTTCGGCATTATTTTTATTATTGTTTTTTTTTAGATAAATTAAATATAAACTTATAATGTAGTAACAGTGTAAATCAAATAAGTCTCCTTAGCTATACAGTAAATAAGATAGGAACGAATCGATTCAGAACAAGATGAGACATGAGCAAGCCGCGACGAGACGTAACTAGATTACGTCCAATTTATTTCAGAACATGTTACAGATAAATTGACATTTATATTTTTCATTACTTTTTTATTATTTATTTTTTTAAAGATTGACTTTATATAAGCTTATTAAATAGTACATATAAGTCTAGGTAAACAAGTCGTCTTGGCTGTATAGTAAGTGAGACAGGAACAAATAAATTTAGAATAAGATGAGACATGAGCAAGCCGCGACGAAACGTAACTTTATGTAACATTACGTCCAACTTGTTTCAGAAAATGTTGTATACAAATTGACTTTTACGTATAATTACAAAAGATTTGGTGCATACCCTTATTCTAAATATACAAATTTAATCAATAAAACTATAAAAGTTAAAGGCTAAGTCAAATGTGTATTCTCCTAACATATACCGCAAGTAAAACAAGAATAATTAACAAGTTTCCTATATACATATTACAGTTTTTTAAGCAATTTAATGAGGATTTAATGTTACTTCTGTTCTTATTCTTAACATTAAAATAAATTAACTCTTAACTAATTAAAATGAAAAATAGTCTAAATGAAACAATATTATTCGCTTAATTTATATTAAAACAGAAATGTCTTAATTAGTTGTTCTAATTCAGACATTTCTGTCTGTCTAATGTCAGTTATGACTGACATCGATATTTAACAGACAATCAATTTGTTTTTGAACAGATATTGACTTTTGGAGGGTTATTTTTAAAAATTCGACACTATTTTTCATTATACATACTTCAATTAACTCAAAGTATAAAATATTAAAACTACAGGCATAAATAAAAATATTCTCTAAGCTCATACAGTAAGTCAGAAACAAATCAATTTAGAACAAGAAGAAACATGAGGAAGCCGGCGTCGAGACTTAACTAAGTTACGTCCAATTTGTTTCAGAACATGTTAGGGGAAGATTGTCTTTTAATCAATATTTCTTATCCATTGACGACCCGCGTGGAAGAGCGGTTACAGTACCGGTCTGATACCCAATGGTTTCTGGGTTCGATCCCCGGCTAGACAGATATCTAAATGATGAATTTAGATTTCTGATCTAGGTCTGGGTGTTTGAGAAAATTCTAGTGTGGGGCTGTGAGTATAGAAAGTGTTAAATGTAGGTTTCGGTATCGGTAAGTGTATTTTAATTTAGAGAATATTTTATAAAGAAGCATTTGTAGTTGTTTTAATCTACTTATGTAAAGTGGAAGTTATTATTATTTCATTGTTATTTTTTCGAAGTAAAAAGTTTTTAAATATACTCAATTATTATCAGTATTTTATAATATTGAATACAAATGAATAAAAGAAATAAATATAAAAATAAATTTAATAAACAGTAATAATACCGGTACAAGGAACGTTACAGCAGAAATAGCGACCATTATAGTTATATTGGACGAAATTTAAAATTCAAATCACCACATACATTATACACACGAGTTAACTTTAAAAATACACGAGAATATCTCAGAAAGTGCACTACAAAAATCGTAATGAACGCTCCCAGCCCACACGATTCCGTAAAATTTGAATAAGAGTGACAAAAAGTGTGTACATTATCAATTTTTCAAACGAAGCCAAAAGGAAAACTGGTTCAAGCTTTGAAGCATCATGTAAATTAGGTATACGAATGGTGTTTATTTAAAGAACATTGTCATTTTAAATTTGACCCACTATTGGACAAAAGTCTATTTACGTTTGAATACGTAAATCTTTGATTAGTCCGACGTCGTATATATTTTTGATTTCAATTTTAACGCACGTGATACTTAACTTCGACTTTGTCGTGTCTTGGTTTCGGACATGGGACCGTCAGCAAGAGATTCAATTGAAAGCACTATTTAAACCAGCCATTCTCAAAGTATGCTCAACAGAGCCAAAGCCATTACGGGGGCTCCACGAGAATACTCCCAATAGATTTCTATTATTATAGTATACACTTAATTGTACCATGGTTACCCTTTATAAAAAGTATGCACGTAACTTTTTCGTTTACTTTGTGCAACCGTCAAATTTTCGCTTTTCAAAAGGGCTCCGCCACCAAAAAAGTTTGAGAACCACGGATTTAAACAATCCCTAATTTAACAGAGTTACAAGTATTTACTAATGTATCGCAAAAGCGAATACCTGGGTTTTGAACTCAGAATCCATAAGGGACTAAAATTTATAACAGTAAGCAATGCCATCGAATGCCTGGGATTTAAACTGAATCCATATGAGCTACATAGAGCACTAGCAGTACAAATATACACAAGAGTACTGTACCAATTCAATGTACTGGTTTGCTGACCGGAAGAGCTATTGGGTAATGTACCATAAGTCAGGTTGGAATGCGAGCGGTACTGTACAAAGGCTGTACTTTCCAAAGTGCTAATTTACTATACAGAACATAAACGGCCATTTTCAGAGCTATTCGGATGACAGACGAGGAATTCATCCGTCTGTTACGTGCATTATTTATGCATTATTAAACTTGCGGCAGAGCAGTGATAGCTATGGTTGAACCACGGACCCCTCTCAATCGAGGGGTCCGAGGTTCAAATTCCGGGCACGCACCTCTGATTTATGTGCGTATTAGAAATTAATTATCACTTGCTTTATGGTGAAGGAAAACATCGTGAGGAAACCTGCACATCTGAGAGTTCTAAAAAAAAAAGTTCTCGAAAGTGTGTGAAGTCTACCAATTCGCACATGGCCAGCGCGATAGACTAAGGCCTAAAATCCCTCTCATTGAGAGAAGATCCGTGCCCAGCAGTGGGACGATAATGGGTTGATGATGATTTCTAACTTTACTTATTAGGTGATTAGGTATAGTCTTTCGAGTTTTATAAAGGTTTACGCGTATGTTTTTTGTCCTTAGACTAGACTTACCTATCAAGACTGCTAGAATTAACTTAGTAGAGCTGAAATTAGCATAAATAGAAGTAGCAAAGAAGCATACAGTCTGTTTGAAGGAAAGTGGCCACTGCCTGTGGATATTTGCATGCGACTTCAAATAACGGTTTTATTTGAAGTTGCTTCCACGTCAAGTCAATATCAAATGCGTTACTACATTTGACTAAGATGGTTGTGTTGTATAAAAGAGAGTCGATAACCACACCTCTGGTTGCCGAAGTGCAAGAACTGCTGCACACAAGAACATATAGGTACGGTTGTGGTTAGTACCTCTCTAGTCAAACAATCTCGTTCCACCTTGCAAAATCATGCTATTTTATAACTATGTTAGTCTAGGTACTGCTGAACGTAGATCTTCTCTAACTAGCATCTCTAACCAGCTCTGAGTTTTTAATTCATATCTACATCAATATAACTCTATAATATAATATATCTCTCTACTCATTCTCGAAAGACGTCTCTCACTGTCCTTTGCTGCCTCAAGTCCCTTCAATCATCCCAACAATGTGTTGCTTTACTCAGCAAATTCACAAAAAGGTCGCGTCACCTCGTTAAAACTGAAGGTGAATTATGTAGCTAAATAAGCAAATTTATACACCCTTAAGGGACTAGCAGCTGATACCAGCATTTCATTTACGGGCAG
>DWPV01005983.1:0-11897 GCA_018251915.1 Urbanus proteus proteus
ACCCACGACACAGGAGAAAATCCTACTGTGGGGCTATGAGTGTGAAGCGTTATTTATTTATTTATTTATTTATTTACTGAAATATTGTTTGATTGAAACATAACTGGCATTGTAAGTTACTACGTGTGAAGACTGTATGTATCATATCCTAAACTCCGTATGGGAATTCAGCCCAGGAGTTTTACCACTTTACCACCAGCTTTACCACTTGAGAGGAAACTTTTTAGTGACTCTTTCATACGTTTCACATGTTCATTTAAAAATTTTAAGGACAGAAAATACGGTGTCTGTCACGATATGATATTTTTTGTTGACTTCTTTCTTCTTTGCCCTATGCTAATGAGATATAAACATAATATATCAACTGCCACAACATTCTTGAATTGTTAAAAAAATGACCGTATTCTTTCAGATAAAGCTTAGAACCTCGCAAAGAAAACCTATTACGTTCATATGGCAAAATAAATCAGAATTTGCATTTGCAGAAATCTGAGTCCTGAGCCACTGAAGCGAAAATTCTGCTACAATATTGAATTCGTCTTCACATTTTATATACTCGTCTATATCAGATGTCTTGGTTGCGGGCTATTGTGGAATATTTTGTTATTTTTCATACACTTAAATGTCGGGAAATTAAATCAATATTTGAAGTATTTAGAGCGTATGTAGTATGTAAAAAGTTAAGTAACATTAGGCGTGGTCAGGAGTTGGATGGGTGACCGTTAGTTGCTTTAGGTTTTCGTACTTCAGGGCGTTAAGTTTACTTAGTTAGCTAAATTAAAAAAATAATAATGGATAAACATGATTTTCGGTAACATTGAAGAAGCTAACGAGCTTTGAGGTCACCTGATGGTAAGTGGGCACTACCGCCCATTGACATCAGTAATCAGCTCCAATATGCTTAATAGTGGAAAGCCACAGAACTTACCTACTGAATGAAACTTAAAAAAAAACAATTTAAAATCAAATCCTAATTGACAAACTGAAAGATTTTAAATCTCAACTTCAATAAAATGATGTTCAATTGCACAGATGAAAATAAGTTAAAGTGTATGAATGTAGATAATTAAATGTAGATATTCCATTTGACGTCTAAGGTCTCATTGCTTTATTCAGGGTAATTAAGCCCATCAGGTGTACTTTCCATAGATTTATGTCTCATTTGTTAAAGATAGGGAAATATGTATGTCCAATAGTAGAAAGTAAATAACTTACTAAATTAAATTTAAAAAAATCTATTTACTAAAAAGCTTTAACTGACAAATTGAAAGTTATTTTAAATGTATTCAATATTCAATAAAATTCATTGGTAAAGATCAAAATAACTAAAGGGGCATGGATGTAGGAAATTAAATGTAGATATTTCATTTGACGTCTAAGGTCTCATTGCTTTATTCAGGGTAATTAAGCCCATCAGGGGTCCTTTCCATACATTTGTGTTCACCGTTCCTTTTATTACATCTGTCTCCCTTTGATTGCACTTTCGTGAATCGAATCGCTAATATAAATTGATTTAGCGTTTGCTGTGAACGTGGAATGAAAGTGATTATTTTATAGTAAACTGGCTGTAGATACCACTGCCATACTTATTTTAGTTTAACTATAGTGTCCACATTTATTTTTAAATGCATACATACATACAATACATACATACATACATAATTTTCTTGATATCTTCATATACATATCTTTATATGTAGTCTAGAAATTACGTTGACGAAATCGGTTAAATCAAGTTCTTCTTATTCCCTATATAGGATACCTTTGCTTGTATTAATTGAAGAAAATATGTATGAGAAAGATTAATTCTTATTTTTTAGCTTCAACTTTATAACACTGCTGTTAAATATGTGTCATTGTTAAGGAAACAAAAAGTATGCAATTTACAAGATATTTAGATCTTTGATATCGGTAAAATCAACAGTAGGTACTTACGAACCAAATCTCTTAATAGTTGTAAACGACCAATAAAAAGCCCCCTAACAACTACTCATACGATTCAATAAACAAGATAAGCAAAGGTAAGTCTGGTAGCTTTCCGATTGGTCCATTGTGTTGAAGATATATCAGACAAGTAGGTAACACGCCACCCAGTGAGACATTAATATGTATGAGACTTCGTCGATCAGCAAATGTGCCAACTTCACACTCTGCGTGGGGGGATATGAATTGTAAATTAATAAACAAGAAATCATATGAAGACACGTTATCAGCGAATTATGAGATTTTGAAAATTAATCAAAATAATGTGTGAATTTTTTTAAACTCACACATATCACACTTTTTTTGCATTTGTTTAGCGTATGAATAATATTATAACAACATTAATGAATAATGAAAGGGAAAAAAGGGAATATATTTTTTTAAAAGAGTTAAGTAAACAATTCTTAATCCAAGGGTATCGTATGATTGCGTTAGTAATGTATTAAAATTCTTGAATATCCAAACAAGAGACTACTTCACTCGAAGTAAGTATTAGTATACGTTTTTGCTAATTATTATAATCTATAGGTATACATATAATAAACAGGAAGTACAAGTAGGTATCTCCCACATTTGAATTTGTAAGGTTATTTATTAAGGAAGAAAATAAATCTTTGTTAAACGGATCACATACACCTGATGGAAAGTAGTCACCGCCGCCTATGGACATTTGCAACACCAGAGGAGTCGCCAATGCATCGCCGGCTTTGAAAGAGAGCTCTTCTTGCAGAATTTTGAAGAACCCCATATCATAGCGCCCCGGGAATATCTCAGAAGGAAGTTCATTCCACATCTTGCACGTTCTGACAAGAAAAAACGCAGTAAAACCAGTTTGTACATAAGAATTACATGCTAAAACCACATAACTGTTAATACTAAAATGGAACGAAAATTCGACAATCGAATCAAAACGATGATAATGCGATAATAACAATGCTACGAATGTATTCAATTCCGGTGCCCGTAACGATATCGTCATCTGCGTTTTCCCTACGTAAACCATTAATATTAACTGCTGTTCCCCTTATGGTGCCAGTGCGGCTTGGAGCTGCGGCTTGCGTTAGCGGCGTACGGCTAACGCGACATTAAGGGCCTTTATACACATTTAATGACATGGCGTTCTGATTTAGTCCTCTGGGTTAACCTAACGAAAGGGTAACGCTGTTGTTGTAGGCCTCATATAGGACTCGAGTCTCTTGAGTTGATTACAAGTGTATGTACATGGGTGGCAGTGGCAACTTACCTTCAGATGGACTGCATACTCGTTCGCTACAGTATTGACGCTATTTTTTGACGCTTTCTTCACTCGTAGCCCCACAGTAGAAATTTCGCCTGTGTCGTGGGTGCCGTGGACACACGTAGACGACTACACAAACACACAGACCCAAAACATAAATCAAAATTCATCATTCAGATATGTCTTTGGCCGGGGATCAAACCCGGGGCTCACTGCGCGTTAGACTTGTATGATGATGAAAAAATGTTTATTCTAAAAATTATACGCATTTTATGAACACCCTTTGCAGGCTACAAAGGGTGTTCATAAAATCCTGTCAAGCTAAGATGTGTATCGCTAACGCATGACGCAATACCTCACCATTAACATCAAATGCATCCCTTACAAGTCACACCTATTTGATACAGTCCGGAACAAAGGGAAATCGTCGCAACCCCCAAACCTGCACTCACCCCCTATAATTAGTCGTTGGTATAAATGCATTTGGCTGCTAATGGACGTTTTATGCCACCCTCCTCAATGACCCGGGTTCATTAAAGCACGCTTTACTTTGGTTTAAGCGAATGTTACTAGGTGTATCCTGCGTCTTCGTTTGTGGTTTGAAGTTTTATTGTTACTTAATAGATGGCGCTGCTTGTTGATAAAAACTAAATAAGCTAATCGTAATAATGTTAATTTCCTGAGTTTATGCTAGTTTTATTTTTATTGTTTGTTTTTTTTATTATTGGTTTATAGGAGCGAATTTAAGATACGTCTAAACTTGTTTTGATAGGGCTTTCATTCAAATCTAATTATCAGCTTTCTTTGGATATTATTTGAGAATGCATAATACAGATTTTAAATATCTGTATTTAAAATCATATTAATTTTCATATATTTTATAGATATACAAAAGATAGGACAATAAATTCGCTAAAACCTTTTTATATTCAAACCTTTTATTCCAATGGATTTGAATTTATATCTAGAACTTAACGTTTTAAAACTTGAATCAATTGAGCTTGCATTGATTTGAATTTAGTTGATTGATTTGTTGCCTCTTGGGTCCATTTTTGGTCTAAGATTTGTTAAATAATTAAAAAATTGACATGTTGAGATATAGAACGCTAAGTCATTTTATAAACTAAGTACTCAAGTACTCAGCTCAGGCACTTAATGGATAAGAAAAAATACAATTCTTAATAGACTACACGAGGAATAGTTCATGTCGACGACAGTCGCCAGCGACCGTCGGCATCAGTCGGCGATAATAACCGTCATTCGAGTTATAGCACTTAAAAAATACCCTATGGGTAATTTTATGAAATTCGCCTTGTAATACTGAACATTATGTAAAATTGCATGCAGCGCAAAAAGGGCTATGACCATATAATATAACTAGCGATCGTCTTATCGCTAGGTAGTCACAGTTTCCATTTGCGTCACTAGAAATGTCAATGCATAGCTGGCTTTAAGAAAGAGGTTCTTTTCACCTTTTTCGAAGACACATTCTTAAAATACCTGGAGAAAGATCTTTCCACATCTAACACCTTCGTGTCCAACACGATCATGTAAACCGTACCATGGACGACCGCCATAAGTTCAGTTAAATCCTTCCTAAACTCCTTAAAAACAGTAATCTTGAAAATACTGAACTAATTTAAATTGTTAAAATAGAAACTCTTTACAGACAGTAACATTTTATCCAAAAGGTATTCAGCATTTTTAATTAAAATAACAGGAAATACTAGAAAGCATAAGGTACCAAGCTACATAAGTTTATACATGACGACCCGGATGGCGCAATGGTTAACACGCCAGACCGCTATTCCGAGGGTCCTGGGTTCGATTCCCAGCGAGGTGGATTTTGAATGATGAGTTTAAATTTCCGTTCTTGGTCTAGGTGTGTGTCCTTGTCTTGTGTGTTGTCCATGGCACCCACGACACAGGAGAAAATCCTACTGTGGGGCTATGAGTGTGAAGCGTTATTATTTATTATATATATTAAAATAAATATGAAATTAATAACAACAGAGTCAAAATTAACAAAATAGCTTAGTATCGAGCCGTAGCAACTAAGCGGGCTTTAATTAAATAACTTTCTTGGAGTTCACGGCATAATGACGTCATGATACGTCATATGTATGATTAATGTTTCATGATGAATGATATTTGTTTCTGTTTGTGTGACCCGCCTTTTGCTAGTAACGAGAAATACTTATTAGTAAGACTTACTATTTTTAATGTTTTGGACTTTATATTGTAGGAGAGTAGTACCAACTGTTGTTATGTGAAAGCTAATAAGAATACATTTATTATTAGCTTTCACAGGTGTTTTTCGTCATTTAGTGTCCATGGCACCCACGACACAGGAGAAAATGTTACTGTGGCGCTATAAGTGAAGAAGGTTAATAATAAAAAAAAAACCCAAAAGAATAATAAAAAGCTTTAAATCTACAAGCTTGTATGAGATTGAGAGGTATTCTTTTACGTCCCACTGTTGGGCACCAATAACTCTTCCATATTTTTGAGAAAAATTTCATAAAAAAACTCTCAACGGAATTAATTTCTAATTTGCACATAACTTTAAAATATCAGCAGGAAATCTGGGAATCGAATCTCCGACAACCAATTAAAAGGCCGAGTTTCAAGGAATAAAATATTCGTAAGCAACAGTTATCGCTAAATGTAAAATTTTATAAAGTCATACCGCTAATTGACGACCCGGATGGCGCAATGGTTAACACGCCGGACCGCCAATCCGAGGGTCCTGGGTTCGATTCCCAGCGAGGCGGAAATTTGAATGATGAGTTTAAATTTCCGTTCTTGGTCTGGGTGTGTGTCCTTGTCTTGTGTGTTGTTAATGGCACCCACGACACAGGAGAAAATCCTACTGTGGGGCTATGAGTGTGAAGCGTTATTTATTTATTATTTAATTTCAGAAAACCTTACAAACAACTTAAAGATACATTAAATTTCGAATGCCACGAAACTAATTGGAAATGAGATTAGAACGTCACAATTAGTACGAGATACCTGCAGCTTCTTAAGTTAGCTTTTAAGAGCAATTACAAAGGTACTTAAGATGAAACGTGCCTGGAAAGATTGTCTACATATGGTTGTAATTAGCAACTTGTCGAACTGTTAACGAGAAACGAGTATAACTTAAGCGAAATTATATTTTTGATAAAATTTTGATATAATGACAGTCACATTTTAGGCAAACGAGTTTACAATAAGCCAGGGTTCTCAACTTTTTACATTTGTACTGTTTTAATCAACAACCTTCTTAAATATATTAAATAAAATAAAAAACAAATTACATGTAGCCTTAACAGATTGAAACGGTTTATTTACAGGCAAAACTGAAAGATTTACTTACATGTGTTTAGAATAATTATTATTTTATTTAGGTACTTTATTTAAGTCCTAATCTTGATCAACATATATCCGAGAATCTAGGTACAATCTAGGGGTACAATTTTTCTTCTAAATTTCTCTAATTATCGTCATCGTCAACCCATTATTGTCCCACTGCTGGGCGCGGGCCTTCACTCAATGAGAAGGATTTTAGGCCTTTGTCCACCGCGCTGGCCAAGTGCGAATTGGTAGACTTCACACACCCTTGAGAACTTTTGTTTTAAGAACGCTCAGATGTGCAAGTTTCCTCACGATGTTTTCCCTCACCGTAAAGCAAGTGATAATTAATTTCTAATACGCATATAACTCAGAAGTGCGTGCCCGGCATTTGAACCCAGGACCCCGCGATTGAGAGGCCAAGTTTCATTAAGCTATCACTGCTCTCTTACAATCAATTACTCTAATATATCGACTAATTTTCATTTATTAAAGCGAAGATATATTTTATCGTTTATCGTTGTGGGTATAGCAAGTGTTGTGCAGTAATTAGTGCAGCTTCAGATCAAATTCCGTACAAATGTGATAGCTGCGTATATTTTAATGATATCACATCTTTTTATATTTAAGGCTACAGAGTTTAATTAATTAATATTTATGAGATATTATCTTAAAAGTTAATTACTAACTTCAGTCAAATAGAAGGTTTTATCTTGAATTTATGGGGTTTTAAAAGCTTTGAAAATTTGAAGAGTTATTCATGTAAAGTAGCAAAAAATATCTGTTTTATGATAAAATTGGTGACGCTGAAGTCTATAGAGTCGAATCATGAAGGATTTTACCACCTTAAAAGGCGAAATATTATAAAAATATTAGTTTGTATTGATTTTTAGTGTAAGTGGCCCTCACTATGATTCAACCATCACAACAATATTTGTTATTAAAAACTAGATACTCAAATAAAGTCTGCCTAGTATTCAGTTTTCGGTTTAAATAATCTTTATTGTCTTAAGAAAATACAACATTTCACTGACAAGACAACTTATGCTAACTTATGAATAAGTTTGTTACAATAAGCAATTTAGCTCTTTTCAATTGCTCTTTTCAATTCTGTATATGAGTAATTAGTAATTTTAAATTAATACGTAATTTATTTATTTATCCAAATAGTAATAGTCTTAAATCAAACATCTTCACCTAAACTACAAATACACCTTTATTTTCATCAATATTTCAATCAAAAGCACAACGATTTTCGAAGATTCAGCTCTTTAAACTTTTACCACTCAGCCTCCAAATTACAAAGCTACGAAGGTAAAAGTGCATTCTAAATTCGAGCTTTTATGCTTTTGTGTGCGTTTCTCAAAAATAATATTCTCCATTGTAAGCTTAATGCCGAAAGCTTTAAGCTAAATTGCTACAATTTTTAGCTTTATTGTAGTCTAATGAACTTGAATTTTGCGAGCGGTTGAATGGCTCTATCTCTTTTTAGTATTTTAAAATTCTAGAGTAGAAAAATTACGGTTTTTTGCTTTGGTTGCTCGGATTCTTTTCTATATCAACTCATTTTTTTGAAGTTATGAGCGCTTAAGTAATGATGTATTAATTGTAAGTTATAACACTATGGACATTCTATGACATCAAAAAAATCAGGTATTAAACTTTTGACTTATAGTGCTTTTAGAAAATACTAAACCTATTTGAAAATAGACTCAGTAATAAATACACTTTCTACACTCATAGCCCCACAGTATGATTTTCTCCTGTATCGTGGGTACCATGGACACACAAAGACGGATACACAAACACCCAGACCCAGAACAGAAATATAAATTCATCATTTAGATATCCGTCTGGTCGGGAATCGAACCCAGAACCCATTGCGTGTCAGACTGGTATGGTGGCCGCTTCGCCACGCGGGTACACAAATATAGATTAATTTTCAGCTTTAAGTAAGATTATTAACGTTAAAAGCAATGTATGTGAAAAAAGATTACATAGAACTTAGACTACTTAAAAATAAAAATATTTAAGGATTTCTCCACAGTCGTGGAAGATCAGCGCCGGAAGTATTTTCCGAACTATACAAGTTGTCAGATGTGGAACAAATTCGTACCTTTTCCTTTATGATAATATTGGAAACCTTTACAAAAGGCCGCCCCACCATATGTTGTTCTAAATGTCGCGACATTCAAGACAGAATGAGGTCCCCAAACCTTGTTACCTACATAAACCGTGTTAAATCCTTCGTGTATAGATGTTATATGGAAATGTATGGATATTTGCAACTATTTTTTAAACGCTTTTTGCAATCATAGCCCTACAGTAAGATTTTCTCGTGTGTCGCGGGTGCCATGGACACACACATACACTAAATTCATCATTTATATTTCTGTCTGGCCGGGAATCAAACCCGGGATCCATTTTGCGTTAGACCGATATGCTAACCGTTCCGCCACGCGGGACGGCCAAACTACATATATATTTCTTATGTGTATTGATTGTCAATCTATCTTAATCCGTTTCTAATGCCAAATTACACAAATGTTTTTTCGTGATTTTTTTAAACAGGCAGTTTACAAGCACCGAATTGAAAATATGCTTAAATCATACTTTATACCTAGTATGATATAATCAAACGTAATTTAAAATCCGTAGTCTCTTTTTAAGTGTTATATCTACATTTTAATTACTAGAATGTACTATTATTTTCAATTAACGTTAACCTATAACGCTAAGCTTTTAAATCGATATAATTCTACGAAACGTAGTCACGGTAAAAATGGCGACGGTAATCGAATTATCTGCAATAACACAATTACCGAAGTCTGCTACATTTTGTAGAAGCGTTGCCATATTTAAAAATGTTAACGATTATTTTTTAGATGATCAACTTTCCCACTATTTTTTTTACATATACATACACACACATTTTAGTACAGGAAGAGTTAGTATACTATAACCTTACCTAAATCTGTGAAAATACCCTATAGGCTCAGATAAATAAAGTAGGTAGATGTATCATTCCTAACAAAAAATGAAGCCATTTTTAAAATGTTCGAGTTATAAAAGTGATTATGTGAGCGTAAAGAAACTAAAGGTACTGACAAGAAACAACCATAGTTTTGTGATGTGTGCGTATAAATACATGAAAGTAGCGTAGTTTTTGGCTTCACTCAAATACAAGGCGGTAATCTACCTATTTTATTTATCTGTAGGTCAATAAATTATGATTATAATAATGATTAAATGCAAAATAAACAATTATGTAAGTATACTATAAATTCATTCTTCGACATCATCTCTAAAATTTAGTTTTCAAGGAAAACTATAACGATTGTCTTTTAAGTTCGTAATATGTCATTCGAAAGGAATTCAAACATTTCTGCTTAGCGATCGTAAACGACGATAAAGGTGTTAAAACACGGAAATCGATTACCCCAGGATCGTGTAAGCTACCTGCAATCTATGGGCAATTTGTTTGAAACTATATTTTACGTGCACATACATTAGAGTATACCTCTGCATGTCACGCGTCAAAAATACGCATCCTATCTGTACGTGATTAGAAAATACAAGTTTTTGCATTTTTTATGATATTGAGATAGCAAAGCATGCGGTCCACACTGTTGCCCACGGACATTTCAAACCAACCTCAGATGAGATTAGTCGTACCTAAGGTCAATCGCAGATGGGTTGCTACCCTAAGGACTAAGTACTATTACTAATACTATTACATACTAGTACTAATACTATTACATACTACTACTACTACTACTATATAATACTACATACTTTAAACTATGTAACTACGACAAATTAAATATTTTAAATTTATTTGTTTTAATACTAAATATACGCTCCTTTATCATAAAACTTAAATTATGCTTATTTCTGTTACTTTGTGAGATCGTTTTCAAATTCAAAGGCTCCATCTGTAACTTTTCTAAATCTGTAAAATAATATACTCCCATAATCTCAGCAACAAAGAGTTATTTTTCTTGCATTACATAATTCTGACGTGGATGCTGAGTAACTAGATGAGTTTCAAAACCGGCCGATTTGAATCCACGCCGATAATCAAAGATGTACCGCGACCAGTTCCACTTGGCCTACCACCCCTCCTTATTACTTATGAAGTGGGTACCAAAAGGGATGTTGAATGTGTCGGCAGAGGTCTAGACTGCTTGGTCGGCTATATTTCCGTCTCTTCATTGGTTGGGGAGATGAAATAGGTGCTTGGTTTAAGTGAAAGGAGCTTAGATTGTTGATTGCGTTATGATTGCCGAGTTTATAATTCTGTTTGATATTTTGGTAGCTGCTTCTTGTAAGCTATTTGGTTTTAAGCTTTTTCTTCACATTTTATGTTAGTTCTCAGCTGTAAAATTTACAAAAGAAAAGAAACTCTATTTCCATTTATATTTCCAACAATGCACTTTTGTTGTCAGACAAGATTATTTCTAGTAGTTATTATTAAATTTAAACATATATAATAGAACATATTATAACATTTACACGCACTATTTGTTATTAATAATAAACCGTTAACTTTTTATTGTTTTCGTGCAATGGTTGTAATCATATGTAAATGGTTAACAAAAAGAAAAAAATATGATAATAATTATTTTTTTCAGTTACTGAAAGGATTAATATTATATGTTTTTACTAAATGCCGATATATTAAAAATGCACTGAAACATATACAGTGGATTTTGAAATAAAATAATGATATTTTTTTATACGCAGCGGTTTAATATTTAAAATTAAAAACGCTCTCGCTACCACTTATGACTTGGCACATCAACGCAAAGGTAACAGCGGTAAGGTGGAAGCGTGGAGTAGATTGCGGATAAGGCGAGTACAGTTCTAATTAGTCAAGCGAACACTACAGATATTATCGGAGTGTGCTTCAGTTGAGATTCACACGTGCTCGTTATGTTTGATGGTTTTGTGGGGTGTATGTCCCACTGCTGGGCACAAGTCTGGTTAAATTTCCATAGGTGATACTGACTTTGACGTAGCTAACAAATTTGCAGTCAACTTGATGTTAAGTTCTCGCTAAACAAAAAAAAATGCATTTTCGTTATAGGTATCGTGTATACTTTCATATGCCTCGAGTAAAATAAATTTCATTTTGAAATCAGAAACAGACACTTCAATTTTATTTATTTGTATAGACACTATTAGGTTGACTAGTTGTTTAGTACTTAATTAAAAAATATATATTATAATATACTAAACGAGCTTTCAAGCTTTTTCCAAACAAAAGACAGCGTACAACAAGTAGAAAATCTACATAAAAACATTTTCACGCGAATGTCGCACGAGAATCTATTCATTA
>DWPV01005984.1:0-11895 GCA_018251915.1 Urbanus proteus proteus
ATAAAATTACACAATGTTACTCATTGAGATATATGTACTAAAGTACTAGAGAAGCTAATTCGAACAAAAATTGTGTTCCATTTTTAGTATTATACCTTAAAGCTGCTGCAGCGCTGAAACAATACTAATAGGTACTGTCTAACGTATCCTTTAAAATTGCAGCGCTAGATTTGCTACAATACTCACCAAGGTCAAAATGGTGTGTGGTAATAATTATTATTTGTATAAATTTTCAAATAATGAAATCTAGTAAATAACCGATGAAAAGTAACTTTTGTGAAATTTATCTATTTTTTTTTCGTTCGAGAACATTTTATAATGTTCTAAACTGTTTTTCGATTAAATAACTTTAAAAGTCCTAGGGGTCAATAGCTGCAGCGAGCTAGCGAGGAACTGAGTGAGTTGGAATGCAAGGGCTCCAACTGAATAAGGCACAACAGTGTTTTGCGTTGTCTTTTCTAGTACTTTAGTATGTATATCTCAATGCATTATTACCCAAATTTATGCTGATAAGACTTAAAAATATTTTGAACTTATTTCATGTTAAATATAAAAAAATGAAAACACTTTTCTAGATTACACTAGATTTTATTATAATTTATCGTACCTATTTATTTTATGTAATAAATTATGTAGTTTCGACCTTTGTTGATCAATGTTATTATTTCTTTAATGTCTGTGTGACTTATTTAATTCTACTCTGTAATTCTTATAATTTAATTTAGAAACCTTATGAAAAGCTAATTCATCAATAAAATTAATAGATAAAAAATACACTGCAAAATTTTAATATTTTCATTAATATTTCTATTACACATTGGCATTGAGCATTAAGTTGTTCTGAACTTTAAGTAGGTAGGTGTACACAAATAAAAAGATACACAGCATAACAATATTAAAGTTTTTAATGTAGTTCTGTAATATGTTTTCAACTACATTTTAACTTTGTCTTTATAAAGCGCAAAAGTGATTTGTTGTTTTTGTTATATACAAATCTAAATTTATTTTGTAGCGTTTACACAAAGTGGATTAACCTTATAAAATTAACTTAAAATAAAGATTGATATTTTGTTTGTGCTAAACAGGTTTTGGTTCAGCTTCCAATATGATAGACGCACAGACAGACAAATATTTATTATCAGGATCAGGGCATTTATGACTTAAAACTTTATCAAAGAAATAATTAGTTATTCTGTAACATAACAGTTAATGTTAGTTATAACTAGTTATCATATCTGATTGTTATTATTATAATCCTTATGCAACACCGACCATCTAATCCACGTCTATTTATTTATCAAATGAATACTAAGTTTAGACTTGCATAATAATTAATATAGGCACTATTATTGCGAGGTGCAATTGGCTGTAATTCAAATCGAACTATTAGAACCTACTCCTAAAGGAGCCGTCTCCTGTTCCAAGAATATTAATCATCAGAACAGTTACTCATCGTATTCGTTATAATAGGTACTATGAATTGTTTAATACTTATGTTGTTTTATGGAAATGAAGCGGCAAACTAGCGTGCCACCTGATCTACTGACTTACTATGTCCTCAGAAGATAATAATATCATCTTCAATTCGTAGACACTACTTAGCTATGAGATCCTTAGTAGGCGTTACTCACGAATTAAACGATAACAAGCAGATAATACAAGTATTGCACTTAAATTTAATGTTTGTTACATTAGATTTAAGTGGATTTAATATAAATAGGACGGAAATCAGTGGAACAAAACGATTTAAAACGGCTCTCAAATTTTTGACTACTTGAAAAATAGACCATTTTAGCTCCCCATCATTTTTAAAGGCCTTTTTTAGACAAGTCAAGGAAATTATTTTATCTACCATCCTGCCCCTTTAATTAAATACTGAAAAGTTATTTTTGTAGCATTTGAATAAATAAGCGTAATATTGCATGAACATAATCATTGTAATCCTCCTCGAGGAGTTCAGCGCACCCTGTATCTACATTTCCTAATCTATAGTCTTACAGAAATCCTTAACCACAGTCTACATAACTTAAATCCCTTATTATACCTTATCTCAACATTATCCAGTATGTCCTGTGTGGTTGTGGCAATGTTTGCTAAAGCCGCTGATCGACTGACGAGCCTAAGACCGCGGTAAAATTACACCGGTTTTAATAGCGGTTTATTTTTAATGATCCAAAAGTTTAGAGCCCTTTGTGATTCGACTCCGGCCGCACCACCGCCACACCTATTTCTGCGTATTAATAGCAGTGTTCAGCGCTGCTGTGTTCTGGTTTAAATGGTGTGGTAAGGGACTAAGGGAGACATACTTATCCGAGGCGTTCCAACTTAGTTTTCGGGGGTAGCAACGCTCACATCACATCTGAGGCCGACCTCAGGTAGGACTGTGATCTTATCTGGGGTTGATAACAGATGTCCATAGGCTTCAGTGGCCATCACCATCAGGTAGACTACATGCTATAAAACAACCAGTGATCTTTACCGGATAGTCAACGAAACCGCGACGAAGCTCGTTCCATCAGAACCTCAAATTGCATGTGTGTTACAGGGAGGCGAACGGCGCGGGTGGCGGGGCCAGCGGCGGCGGGCTGCTGGCCATGAACGCCACCCAGGTCCAGTGCGAGCCCCACGACTCTGTCGTGCTCATTAAATGTAAGTATTTTAATAGTTATACCGTAATATTAATGTAAACTAGATTTTTAAATGTTCATGTAGCTGTAGCGTCTATGTGGACTATCTAGATAAGATGGCTCTACCTAAAATACCTCAATTATGTTGGAACCCCTGTCGTACCATAGTACGACAGGGGCGACCTTGCGAATTAATAGCAATACGTAAAACAAACGTAAACACTAAACATTGTTGTTTACTTGATGCTAACGGCAATGTTAGCGCTTCCGCAGTAAAGATACCTACAATGAGAAGTTTCGATAAAACAGTTATTGATAACAAACTTTCATCCCCTATTTTACTCCCAAAAGAATGTAGGAAAAAAATATTTTTTTATTTATTTATATAACCATTACAACTATCATTACATGTTAAGGACCTAAAGCGATAGAGTAGCATAATACTTTCATAGAACTTATATGCGCTGTATAACGAACCCCTGTACAAAATATCTAGGTTGAAGACGACCGGTTGAAGCTGTGCGTTGTCTGCCAATCAGTCATTGTTAGTTTTATTAAGTAGATCTTATGCACGAGCTTTTGTTGTGACATGATGTCTCATCTAAACTTCCTCTAGCCTCATCTACGCACTCTTACGTACTCTTCAGGCACTTTTTGTTGCGACAGTACTATAGAATTATATAAAAAGTATATTAATAATGTCAATACAAATGTCCCTGCGGTATTCATTGATGCATTATTATGAAGGCTAACACTTCCTTCGCACTCATTGAGTAGGCATATACTTACCTAAGTTATTATGAGGCGCCTTATAATATACATGCTGACCTTCATGGAAGGTCTAAGATAAAGCATTTTGTATAGATTTCATAATTTACGTAATAACTTGCAAGTTGTTAGTCAGGTGGATTTAAAATATGTCGCGTAGGTTGTAATAATCATTAAATGTAAGTGACTACTACTTAACACTTTCGTCTGCGGGCGTTTTCGTAATTAAGTCCTACACTCCGCCCACTAGTCCCGAACATCCCTTTAAATGTCGCAATTTCATAAGTATTGTGTCTAATATGGTGTCTAATTGTAAGGTACGTTAATTGAATTGATAGAATTACTTCTTAATATATGTTAGTAAATAAATAAAACTTCGGTTTAATTAAAATTGCGTATGTTGTTGTAGTTGTATATGTCAAGTGCTTGCACATTCATTGATAACAGAATTGGCATCATAGTATTCCGAACGTTTCCAAAAAATGTTGACTCAATTATAGGTATTTTACCCTATTTAATGCAATTTTGTGGTATTTTGGCAGCGATGGAACTACTGACTAATCTGTAATAGCTTAGTGGTATGTGTTACCTCGATCTCGAGTCTCTGGTGCAATTTATCAAAGAAAAAGTTAAACAGTAAAGGGTTGATATTGAACCGTTAACAGCCGGTGGATTGCGTACCCTATTCTTACTTCTGTTACGTCTCTCAAAATCATAATAGAAATGATGACATCCCCTGATATTTAAATGAAACATATTATGCATATAATTAGGATACGACACGAACGAAAAAATGATGTTTGGTAACTAGAAGTAGGTTAACAGCCTGTTGATAGCAAAATAAAACTTTCAACACGTACGTAGCCACTCATTTACACGGCGCTAAGATTAAAATCGAAAAACGTTGCTAAGCCGCGTGTAATGTTCTGTAAAATTCGCAAAATTAAAACGAAGGTCAAGGCGAAGTGTAGTTTTTGCAACGGTGCCATTATTTTAACCAACGCTAGTTGGCTCGAGACTAAAATCTAAGACGTATGCAATTTCAGCACCCAGTACGAAATGAATAATTGCTGAAGCCGCGCGCCTGTACAGTATAAACATTGAGTGGAATCGGTATCGTAAACTATTTGCCATTTCCAGGAATAGCGTCGATCGTGTTTATATTCGTCGTCGAAAGTTCCCCCGTTGTGTTCGCCACGCGCTCAATTGACGCGGGAGGGAGACGCATTACAATTAACTTGCGCTAATAATAATAATTGTCATACATTGGATGAGACTAGTCATACGCACTCATTTTTCTCTTGCCGGCTTAGCAATTGACACAGTCCATTATGGTAATCCCACTTAGTTTAAAGCGAACTCCGCGTTGTGTTGCACGTAAACAATGCATTTCTCAATATGTGGAAGTAATGTGAGAAAGTTGAATAGCAGTGTGAGTGTGGTGTTACGATGCAGTTTACGCTCGTGATCGTCGTGAACAAAGTCAAGCTATGTCCGGTTACAGAGGAGCCGCTCAAGCAAATAGGTGTGATACTACTATCAGCGATAGATGCGTCAAATATTTGTTATTGCGATTAAATAACTATTTGTTGCTTATCTTGCGACAAGTTGGCGATGCTCTCGCAATGTCAGCGAGGTCAGGTTGCGAACTTTAAGGATGATTATCAACTCTTTTCTAATTACTTTTCACATTTAACTTTTGCATATAACTATTCTATTAATTAATAGTACTACATATAACAATTTAATTTAACGTAAAAAACATAATAAACTTCAAATAACTGTCATATAGATACATATAATGTAGACTTTTGGAACCTTTTCACTTATTTTAACCAGTTATTGTGCTAGGGATTTAAACATTTTATACATATTTAGTTCAACTATAATGTGAGTTTATAATTATATGATGATATATCTCTCTTATCGGTATTTTTATAACTAAGGCACATGTACGATTTTGTAAAAATATTAATGTACCAGATTTTTGCCAGTTGTAGTAAAATACTTTGCCTATACATGCCGAATAATGCACACAATCTCATTTTTTCAATTAATATAATAAATACGTACAATAGTAATTATGAATATCGTTATGAGATAATGGAACAAAATTAATAATTTTGATATTCAATAATCTATCCGTTGGAAGTGAAAGTTTAATTTAAAAGAGGGCAACGTCTAGCCTTCTGTTTTACATTTAGTTTTATTTCTATTGCTTGTGCAAATGTTAATTTTACGTTCCATCTTATTTGTATGACGCCGATGTTTCACCCGCCTTGAAACATTTCATGTATAATCTATTATGTATTATATACGTGATAATGGCTATATGAATAAATATACAAAACTACAACATACATTTTTGGATGACGATAGATTTGGTTTTTGTCGCTTCGTTATTTAACCCACCTAAAGTCTTAAACTGTTAGAAAGTAACGATTTTCGTCACTTTATAACAGTTAATTTTTAACAATTAGATAAAAACAAGTTTTTTAACTCAAATAAAATATTTAGTTAAAAAATTTAAAACACGCATTTATCTCTCATTGCATTACGCTCTCGTCTATTCTATCTGTCACAACGTATTACTATATGTATAAGCCAAAGCTTGAGGAATATATTTGTAGCCAGATATACTAAAGAGTTCCACCAGCCACTTCCTGGCTTATTAACGTAGATACACAATAGCTCATCTTATTTTTTTGGTACGAAGCGTCAAAATTTTCTCTAGAAAATTAACAAAATCGATTTTATTTATTCCGAATTTTATTTCCAAATTATTATGTTTCCCTAAAATTAAACAGGAAAAGAGATTGACTTTGCACAAATATCAGTTTCCGTAAAATTCTAGTCATTCATGCGGTTAAAACGTTTAGTATATTATTACTCACTTGATTTCCATTGAATAACGTAAATGTTTGAGCAAAATAAGGAATACGTAGTTACTGACCGTTTCTACGTCCCATGACGTCTCACGGAATGTTTTCTTCGGCTCTATCGCTAATAATGACTTGTCTAGCTATAAAACTATCCTGTTTTGTGAATGACTTCACATTAACTAGAATAATGGTACTCTTTCTCATTACCAATCCATTACTGTCTTAGTGGAAGTAGGTGCTACAGAAGAGTTATATTCGCTCGCCGAAACGTGGATTGAAGCTTCTCACACTTTTGAGAACATAATTGACAACGAATAGGCTAGGTGTAACGTGCTTAGTTACTGCCTTATGACATGCAAATTTTAATGATCATTACAATATGATATTACCTAATGCTGATAGGAAGAATTACATTTATTTTCCACCTAAGAGGACAAGGTTCGCACCCTATTTGCTTGCTCTTATTGTCTGCAATGCGATAACGTAATAAAATCCTTCGGTTAAACTTGAAGACATAAGTCTATCGCCATGACGACTGAAATCCATAACGTACCTACAACAAAGATCTAAGAATAGATTGCATTGAATGCACATTACGTTTTGGTATCGACATAGTGAATTAGGACGCACGCAGCACAGGAATCGTGTTGGCCGCATAACTTCCCATGCTCGATTGTTTGCCTGCAACGCCCTATTTGTTGCATTCTTATCTCAGACTTGCAATTGCCGGTATGAATCATAAGATAAAACCCAGAGGTGCCCAACCTACGTTTCGAGGAATCCATTCATCCGGTTTGCTATTAATAAACGCTGTTAATAATATGGATTGTACTAATTTGGTGCCTGCTGATGTTTTGAAGTTACAATGGTCTTTATCTATTGTCCTGCTCATTGTGTCATTCAAAATTACATAATACAACAAATAAAATACAAAAAATATTCAGTTTCTGGGTTCTAACATAACATTACAAATAACGAAAAAAGTAGTAGAGCCCGCTGTGATTCGACTCCGCAAACTTTACCGCGACATCAATTCGTAGTCACGCAACAGCAGTGTATCAAGCGATATAATCTGGTTTGAGAGATATGGACGAAATAGACAATAATACAATATATCTGTGATTGCAGGTAGAACTTTGATATATAAATGAGGTTGAAGCAGTTGAACATGAGCGACAATTACCAGTTACTATGAGGCGTATTGCATGCTCTTTCGCTATTTCAATTTCACAAACATAAAGTATGTGAACCATGACTGCCATGAGCTACAAGGTTGAGAATCACAGACACAGGCGGTTCAAACAATGAGCGTGTGAGTGACGGGGCGTGCAGGGCGGCGGCTCTGATCTCGACCCACTGCGATACCGAGATCAGCGATAGCCATTCGGTACTGACCGTACATAAATCGACTAGCGTTATGGACCTGCAATTTCGCTCTTTCTGTTTACACTGCCCACAGGTTAGTGTACCATCTAATCGGGTTATCGCGCAGCCGACTGGTATATTAACTCGGTTTTGTTCTCTACCTATCTATCATCTGGTATTGGTACATAGGTTGTGAGCGGTTAGTTTCGCTCGTTTTTGCACGGTTCTTACATGTTGTAACTATAAGGTCATATAATTGAAATGAAAATACAATTGTGAAATTGTCATTGTCTATTTTATTGTTGCAATGTAATTGAACACACCTAAACATAGGATGATAAACGACTGTTGCACAGTTGACTTCTACGACCTTTAAACAATAACTTTCTTCTCATTTGATTCGTTGACTTGAAGGACTTCTTAACAAATCCAAGAGATCAATCAGAACTACACAAGTACAACTTATAAATCGGTAGTATTTTCTTATATGTCATGACATTCTAAATAAAACAACTATCTCGGAGAAACATTTATTTTTTATCTATAGATTTATTTGAAAGTAGCGACAAATGTAGATGTTAAAACACGTAAAAGAGTTTATTAGCTTGCTCTGACAGATAAATAATTAATTATTCGGAGCTAATTTCAAACGCGGGCGCACTTACAGCTAGTCAACGATGTATCTCAATCTCAACACAGACTTGGTCAGAGACGTTTTTATCTCTTAATTTTCATGTTTGTTGTCATAACAAATCTAGTTCAGCAATCATTCATTACAACTGAATCTAAGTAACGTGTAATAAATCAGATACCCAATCTACAGTACAGTAGTAGAGTTGCGATTAAAACACAAAAGTCGCATATACAATCTTCACAGTTACATCTACATGCACAAGCAAGCCATCAACGTATAAGTATTAGAAGATGCTATCTCTGACAACATTATTATGATTTACGAGTCACCCAGCTTCACTATCAGTAGGAACGGTCATAGCAGACATGCTACTAAGCTACGGCGATCCGCGGTTTGGCGATTGCATCGATGCTGCATCACGTTTTGACGACTTGATGCGTTCAGTCGCAATATAAAAAACGCGCAATATGAAAATGCCGCTTCAATTTGCATTTGAAATGTGGTGACCATATAAGATCAAAGAAATATGTACTTTTCTATTTAACGGTCAACGCCGACGCTTACAGCGCCAAGAGAATTCGGATTAAGTCAATCAGGTTAATTCTGCACAGCGTTTTTCGTTAAGATGCTGTCTGGAACGTATCTACTGACTGCTACCAGCGTTCAGACCTGTGTTGGAAAAAAAGCATTTGATCGCTGCTTAAAAGAATTTTCGGGCTAAATCGTCGATCGCCGATACTAAAGTAGCTAGTCTGTGTGGACCCTAAGTGGAGGACGGCGTTGTTCAGGATGCGGACATCTTAATTCAACGTGCTCGATACGTTGACAGATACAAATGCTGCCACCGCTGTACGCCGTGTTCCAAGCTATCTTGCGAATACATTATTTGTGTCAATTTTGGCGTCTTAACGCTTCTTTGAATTTTTTCGAGGCGTTGGACTACTTTCGAACACGAAATTAAGCTTCCGAAATGTTCACATTTATCAGGACTCTCTTTATATAAATGCTTTAAACTAATCTTATCGCGGGATTGATACAATTTCATATGTAAGGAGTATCGGAAATCTAGCTTATTTTAATATTAACCATACGTGATAATGAACCGTTTTTACGGAATAATAAAGAAATAAGATAAATATTTTTTTTAAACTTTGCTTACCTAGTAAACCTAACTGTTAATAAAGTAGAAAGACCACAAAACCACATGCTTTTATACCCGTTTTGATTCATTGGAATCTCAAGTTATCAGTTTAAGTAATTTTAAGTTCAATGAAAAAATTAAGTGGGTCGTGTCGTGTTACAGATAAAGTTATTTTTAACCACAGCCGAAGTTGTTTTATGAATTACGTTTAACCTCCATAACCGATTCGTTTCAGTTGTTAGCGGTTAAACGTTTCCCACGTAATAGTTAAATTTTACTTCATAAGTTAAAGTAAACAAATAATGTTTTCCAAATCAATCGAACCACGTGAACAGCATCTGTAGTGTTTGTTTAAGATAATGAGCGAGCTAATTTTAGTAAACATAATTAAATTTGTATACCCAAAGTAAACAGTAAAAATATATGTCGGAACCTTATTAAAACCATTACAGGGTCGTCAACCCTGTTTGTCTTGTCTTGCCGAATCATACTACAACAACTATACATTAGCGATGTGTTTGTGTGTGTAAACATATAACTGTATGACACCGACTAACGTATGTCTGCGTTATAAGAAACGTTTGTGTTTAGTGATACGAACCGCGGTATTGTGCTTGCATGTGTTCAGTGTAAAGATCGTTAATATGATCTTGGAAATTGTTGATTATGTAACAGTTAGTTGTTAATGAGTTTGCGCCGGAATGATAGTGTGTGTGACGTGAAATGTACAGAGAAAGTGAAGCAATGAAATTTTCTAGGAAGTCAGATAGCAGAATATCTAAGTTTAAACACAAATTAATAAAGAAGTGCCGGACAAGTACGTTTTATTCAATTTATTTACGTAATTTACATAGAAACGATGCGATTCTATTATTGTTCCTTTTATTGTCGCTATTGTTTAACAATGTATTCGGAGCTCATGTTTATAAAGTGATTTCGGGGTTTAAATGAGGTTTATTGGAACTAGACCTTGGACTAATTTTAATATGGGACAAATCCAAATTTGCAAAATGTCGATTAAAAGTTTAAGGTTGAAACAACGTGGTTCGAAACCGAAAACGTGGTCGCCTTGCCACCTACGTTTGTAACTTCAAGGTCTGCTATCATATTCTCGTACGAATAGAAGCAAAAAATAGCATGAAATTACTTTGAATCATCTTTTTTGGTGTATAACAGTTTTAAGTTAGGTACATTCTATTAAACTTAACTTGTAAAATATTCTGTATAAGTATTTATGAAGTTCATGTGAACCTCATGTATATTACGATTTCGCCGTTGGGCAATGGGATAACCATGTGACACTCCACCATGCTTGCTTATGTGCGGATTAGTCTTACAACATTCATATGCGTACAAAAGAGTAAAATTAGCAGATACCTATACTGCAATAACTCAAAAGTATTTTATTATGTTTATTACAAATATTTACTTTTTAATACATAGCACTCAAGGACGTCAATAAATTGCAACTTGGGTGAGTTTAATCTTACTTTTTTATTTATTTGGACGTTTACTATAGTCGACATAATTTTACTTTTCGTGGGTATCAATCTAATCAAGTAGTAAATATAAATTTTAACTGAATAATTACAGTTACTTCTCTAATGCAAATAAAAATAATAATTACATTGCTTGCTTGCTTATTTATTCCATTCATTAATCAAAATAATTAATCAGCAATAGTGATGGCAGTACGGAATTTATAATATGAATCCAATTAAAAAACAATCGGGGTCATTATTGGAAAATTTGCATACCTGCAGTACACATTCTCATCGTAAAATTAAATTGTATAGTGATTACACGCTTCACACAGAAAAAAAACCTTTTATAAATGCTCAATAAGGCTTATTAAGATACTCACTGTGATAACCGATATTCACATGAACATTATCAAGACACATTAATTACCGCTACCCACATAACAATGTTGAATCAGGTGCAGACTTTGCGGTCGTTTCCCGTCCGCCGGATGAATAAGTATAGAGAAATGTTAAATATTTGTTGTGTAATTGCACTCGGCAGCATCTGTGACCGTTATACCTCTTGTGACCGACTAACCGGCCTCATATGTATCGGAGAAAAAAGTCCGCACGTAATGATGGACGTCGCCGCGATCAGCTGGCATTTTTATGTCACTGAGTTCTAGCTAGCGCGGCCTACAAAACACTAATTCGATAATCATCTGGTAGATATTTTTTTATCTATCTATTAATATGTGAAGCGAAAACTGTCCATTTCTTTTTACGAATACTCCGCGTGCGATGTGTGGAACTTGACATATAACTAGATGGCGCTGTTCAATTTCCTGAATCACGTTAACGAATGAATGCTGAAGATTGATAAGAACCCAGCCATACTAAAGCAAATTTGGGGGAACATCCAAACCAACTGGTGGTCCAAGCGGGCAATTACACTCCGGACAAGGATGTAGCGCCCAGATTCAGACGTCCCAAACATGTCCTAGACTACCCTGAT
>DWPV01005985.1:0-11895 GCA_018251915.1 Urbanus proteus proteus
AATCATCAGAAATTTACTTTAAGAAATACTTTCTTCTTAAGTTACTTATAACTAGATAAATAGGATAGGAGGAGAGAATAATCTCATGGTAATGAAGGATTCATAACTCTAAAAAGTTAAAAGTAAAGAAATTAACATGAAGCTTTCGATCAAGCATCAATTATATGATTCCCCAACTATCCAATCTAGTTTTCTATCGTTAAACCTTTTTCATTCTAAGACGAGTTTAATAGTGGGATTTGTTTAAATAAATATTGTAATATACCTGCCACTCTTCATACAGTGTCTTCGTCATACGCGTTCCCTCAGTACTCAGCAACTCAAAACCAGCTACAGCGGAGTCCCATACTGTATAACTTAGCTCTTTATTTAAATAATCCAATACTTCCATAGCTATTTCATCGCTTACATCACCCGCAGCGTACAATGCAAATATGTCGTTTACTATCTGGAAATTTAAATAATCGCATGTTCATAATAATTACCCGACTGCATGAGAAGGAGAGTAAATTTTTCTACCATGAATATATCACCTTTCTTAAAATCATCATTTTATGATTATAATTGAGCAGTTTAGTTTTCTATTTTCACAGGTAATAATCGTACCAAATGAAACGAAACACTAGTTTCTAGTCTTAAATATCATAGGATCTTAAAATACCTACCGAACAAAATCCAGCTTAAGGGCAGCAGTCTTTCAGTGTAACATCAACACCCAATACGCTACCAACACGCATGTCAGGCGCGGTACGAAGCATAAGCACCCATTACGGGATAACTATATCCAACAGTGGATTTGTAAAGACCAACCGATGATAAGCACTTTAATTTTAAAAGATTTTGACTCTTCTGCTTTCATTTTTATTAAAATTGTTGTTTGCTGTTATAAAATAAATAATTGTTATCCTACCTGAGCTCTATTCAGCTCATCAATAGCTAGACGATCTTCCATCAGTGTCTTAGCAATCAAGCTCCAGGTTTCTTCGTCATAATTTACCCGGTAATAACCTGGAATGATAATAATTGAATAGGTATAATAAGTGATTTTAAAATACATTGGGAAATCTTATTAATATATAGTCACATTCATGAAATTCTCACAATTATTTGATTAAATGAATTCGAATCTCATTATCTATATTTGCCACAAAAAATGCAAACGGAAGATGGCATTAATTAAATAACGAGACAGATAACGTTATTATCTAAAACAATTAAAATATAAACAAGGCTCACAATTTAAAGTATCAATATTAAAATGCTAAGTTATTGCTGGTTATCAACAGTTATTCAATGGACGTAGTATATAGTAATTTTCATAATAAAAATAATATCTAACTAATAATCAGTGTTACAGATTTACTTTACACTCAATTAACGATTAGCGAAAAAGTGTAAAATCAAGAAACGAAAACAACAAATGCAGTAGAAGAGATTCAGATCTAGCGTGGGCTCTCTGCCGGCACAGAAATAGACGGTTTATTGTCGTGACTAACGGCGGCCAAGGTTCCGCCAATGTTGGTGCACACACTACTGGCACACTAACATTGAACAAGGTTATTGCAAATTTTAGCACCAATTATATTTTGTGAAATATCAGATGCTTGAATCATGAGATTTTTTTCGAATGTTTTAGAGATGGTAATAAGTCTAAATCTTCTTCATTTACAATTCCATTAAACTTTTTCCTTTTTATTACCTATGAAATGATTAATAATGAGATTTTTTTATTTTCTAATTTATGTAACTTAAAATTAAAACGTTTCCAATTATTATTTACATCACAGTGTTGTATGACATATCTCATGTCATAACTCGAATGATCTCATTATGATAATTTCATCGAATATCAATATTGGTTCCAATTTAATATAAAGTCTATAATGATTAACCCATTTTTAATTTTTATGTTACTGGAGTCAGGACGTAAATAGTTGACAATAACAATTTGTAGCTATAATGTAAGTTCTAGCAGGTTACACAATATTATAAGGTGTAATCAAAAATATAACAGAATTTACCAGAAGCATTTCTATTGAGTACGATCCATCCGCCATTGAGGTTCTCTCCGAAAGTATAAGTCTGCATGCCGATGGTAAAGCGAGGCTGGTAACAGTTGAAGCAATTTTGATTGTCTTGAACAATGTACGAGATGGGGATAAGATAGTTCGAGTCGTGACGATTTTCGTTCGTGAAGGAGAATTGACGCTGAAAAATAGAAATAAAATTCCATAACGCATTTGTATAATATATTATAACAACGGATAAAGCAAACTATATAAAAAGGAATTTCGAAAAAACTATTAAAAAACATCGATCAGTTAGGTAATTTATTCATACTAAGTAAATATTACAACAAAACTCCGTTTAGAGGCCTAAAGAATAAAAAAAATTAAGATATTTAAAGATTAAAACATACAAAACATCAGTCATAACATAAGCTATATAGCAATTTTATAACTAAACCAAGGGAAATGATTACAAAATTAATTGTCGTACTCCAATGAACTTGAAATTTACCTGTTTTAGCTGAATAGCATTTGGCGTACGATCTCTGAACACTTGTACGTTAATGACTGGATAGCCAGACTGATGGAACCAGGAGTTCAGTACTCTCGATGCGGTAGACCCGTTGAAGAATTGCTGAAGACATTCCACGGTGTCATGGTCTAAGTTTACCATAAAATCTTCCAGAGAGATGTACTTGCCTCTTCTGTAACGACACGTGAAAGTTGACTGTTTAGATTTTAAATTCCGATGGCAGATTGATTCCAACTACATTATCCAAGTTATTTTAAAGTTGGATAAAGAAACTTAAAATAATTTGGGGATTAAGAACGACTACAACGTATAAAAAGAAATTAAGAGAATTTGAGCTTACAAGTAAAAATTATTTATTTAAATTTAAATATATACAAGAAGGTTTAAAGTATTTGGGGCGTTTGATGACTTATTAAATTAGCAATGTCATTGTTATTAATGTTGGAAACACTCCTAATTTAAAGAAATGTATGTAAAATTGTCTCGTAGTACTTGTGCAGTATTTTTGGACTTATTTCGTTATTTTTACACCAGTATAATTTGCATAAATTATATCACTTTACCGGTATAACCTCAATTTAGTAAATGAGATAATTACTGTTACATGGGATGAAATGAGTCACGCGAATTTATAATTAACTCTCTGCGTTGAGCCAATTACTATGTTATAAAACACGGTCGCACTATCATTATGAACTTGACCTGTGACTTTCGTTTCTGTACTTTAATAAATTTATTTTTGTCTAATATTTTTTTTATAAAAGTAGTGTACTTTTATAATAATTACATTTAAAAGGTCTTTTTTTTCTCAACGCTACCCATTTAAGTTTAGTTATACGAAATATATTTTATAGGAAAGGTCATGGTTGACTTTGGTTTTGACTTTAAAACTACGCCAAGCATAATCTTCCTAAACTATTTAAAAAAAAATACATAACAAATCCTTGTATAAGATACGATCTTAAAAAATATATCAAATGGTTTACCATTATTTACTTGTAACTACTATAGTGATACTTTTTACGTTTTTTTTACGTTACTAAAACTGAACACATTTCGTACAAATAGCGTAAGTAAAAATTTGAGAAGTATGGAAGCAGAAGAATTCTTAATTTTTTGCATTTGTTCCACTTACCTTGAGTTAATGTACTTCACTATCGCCTGATGAAACTTCTCAGATCCCAACCAATTCTCAACCATCCACAGTATTGATGCCGTCTTCATCGTCACTAGTTCCTTGTATCTTGATGGTATCTCAATTGATAAAGTCCTGTTGAATGACACCAACGCTGGTGTAGTGTGATGCCAGTCTACGGCCATTGCTCTGTGCTTCATTTGAAGACCGTAAAAACCAATAGGCCATCGTTGGCCTGCAGAAATTTCACCGAAATTGTACTAGAATTAACAAAAAGCCCAAATTATAATTTATAAAATATTAAAACAGCCCTGATGCAATGGAACAAATCTGATATAGAGAGTAATATAAATGTTGTAATGCCATGTCCTGGGATCATTTTAGATTGATGTGACAAGTTTGAATGGTAAAAAAGTACTATGAGAAAATATAAGAAAATAATCTCACGTAACGCGTAAGGTCTTATACCATACTCTTATACCTCTTGGGGAGATGCAAACATCAGTGGAATCATAGCATGTTGATTAATTAATGAATAATGACGTAAGTGATAATTCATTTCAATCTATACTACCGAATAGTGCAAAATAATTGCACCAGTATTAAAGTCGCCTGGAACGTTAATTGGTTGCATCATCAGTGCCGATATTTTTGTATTCATTAACAATAGACATGTCGTCGTCAACCCGTTATTGTCCCACTGCTGGACCCGGGTCTCCCCTCACTGTGAGAGGGCGTTAGTCCACCGCGCTGGCCAAGTGCGAATTGGTAGACTTCACACACCTTTGCGAACTTTTAAGAACTCTCAGGTGTGCAGGTTTCCTCACGATGTTTTCCTTCACCGTCAAAGCCAGTGATAATTAATTTCTACCATGTACATGT
Organism: Urbanus proteus proteus; assembly: GCA_018251915.1. NCBI lineage: Eukaryota > Metazoa > Arthropoda > Insecta > Lepidoptera > Hesperiidae > Urbanus > Urbanus proteus. Next base: position 4,559 of record DWPV01005985.1, read on the forward strand.
ACCTACTATAAAAGATACAGTAGACGTTTAATATTGAAGTTCAATACAATATTCAATTAAAATGGTATTTAATGTTGATCATAGACGTAAAGCTCCTGAGAACTTAATCGAAAAACCTCGTGTGAGTAATGATGACATTAATCTTAGCACATCCTTCAAACAGTTTAAACCAAAACACAGCACCATTACACATCCTTGTGAACCAAAAATAATATTAAGGCAGAACTCTACACTTGAAACAAGGGGAAAATCCTCGATACTTCAAATATTATAATCGATACTTCAAAGTAACTCACAAATCCACAGAATTATTATACCGATCAAGTAGTTTAATAATACCATGCGGTATTTTGGTAGCGGTTTGAGATACAACTGCTTATTACTTTCTGTAATTTTATAATCCACGGTATTGCAATTTACATTGAGCAATAACATTTTATCGGGATATTTATTTAAAACTGGAAGAACACAGTAGTGCAGTAGGTAAATAGATTCGATAATTTGCAATTTTATTTCTTTATTGAAAAGTCTGTTTCCCAGCCGTAAAGATAAAGTAAAGAAAATTCTCATCTCTAAAGAAAATACAACATATTTCTTACATTCACAAACTAATTCTTCGGTTTCAATGAACAGCTGTGAATTAATAAGGACGCATCAATTTAATTTTGAATCTCACCTGAGCCAAGAAGTAATAAGCCAAGTATGTAGCCATTCCTTCCTTGAACCACTCCTCCTTCCACCGCGTTCTCTCTGGTTCGCCAGGGTTGCCAAGCCAAATCCTGCATAGTTGTTGTGATAGCTCAAACGTCATTCTGTCTATCTGTTTGATGCTTGTATCTTCAATTATATAAGCCAGTCTATTTTCGCTGAAATTATAAGATAGGGTCCCCATTACAGCAGCGGCATCTTATCTGAGATTGGTCATAGACGCGTTACTACGCTTGAGGACTATGTTACAACAACTAATTATTTCTTTAAATATGTTGTTGTGGTACCTCAATATTCGATCTACAGAGGGTTTTTCTACCTACCTTTAAACGTCTACGTCACATTTGCTTCCCTCATTTCATAAAAAATACATCTCCAAGAAAAATTGTATGTTTATTCGAGACAATAAAATTGTTGTCAATTGGATCTATAGAATCAATTATTTAACTAATAAATCATAATACTACATCAATCATATGCTAAATAGTCATAATTTACTACATGCATCTCCCAAAGCCGAAATTCATCGTTATTTTGGCAATACGCCAAGAAATTCATGTGCATTATAGCTAATTCTGAACAAATGCTCCTTGAAAAAATGTAACTTTTCATATTCAAGTTTTGTATGCAAAGTTCGTAAAATATATTCTTATCACAATGGTCATATAATGATGTCACCTAATGTAAAATTAAATGTCTACTTCGGTGTTCATCGTCATTAATGAAGTTCAAAAGGCCAGATGTAATCTTTACTGGAACTAATGGGTAACGTAGGCCTCACGAATGAAGATAAAATTCTTCCGCCTATCACATCAGATATTGCTTTGATTAAGTAGATTTTATTTATTGTTCCACTGTTGGAATATCCTCTCAAAATGGGAGAGGTTTGCTTCGTAGCCCACCGTATAGGCTCAGAACGAATTGATAGCTTTGTTTTTTTCTTTTGAGAACTTTAATGTTTTACAGAACTCTCAGAGGTAAAGGTTTTGACCAAACCAAGTGATACATATTATTACATTATAACATGCAACGTTATTTTTTTTATAATTGTTGAGCCTTGATTTCTTAGTTTCGAAACCTAAGTTTCAACCCCTAATTTATCACTGCTACTTATCATTTAGTTAATCAAAAATATCCTCTAAAGATTCAATTACATGTACTAAAATTCATGTTTCTATGATTTTACCTTTAAACTTACTACAACTTAAAAAATCGACTATGAAAATATGACAAAGTTTTTTAAAACAATGTTTGAAACATTGTAGATGGGCGGGATTAGGGAATAATTTATCGCTAACAAAATTACTACACGTAAAGATAACTACAACACTTACTGTATAGCAAGGATGCTATTTATTAGTTTAAAATCTATTTCAGCTTTCAATAACACGGCACATACTCTCCAAACAGCCTATTATAAACATAACCGTAACGATAAAACATCTGTTTCTCTTTTGCTCAACCTTGCTTATTTTGAGGAAGGCTTTTCACAAACCTGAATAAATATTTTTTATAGTTTATCTCATATCACCAATCCTACAAATGGTTACTAGTGAGATAAACTGAGTTTTTGCAACAAATTTCTTTGTCCTTTGAAATTCCAGAAATCTATTTATAACGATAGAACTCATGATATGTCTATGAAAATTATTTTGTTGAATATAATTTGCAATAATTTAAAACTTTGAACCTTCGAAATCGTTTGCAATCACTGAACAGTTTATTATATCTTGCGGGTAATTTTAAATTTCTATAATAAGATTTTCTTTGTCTTAAACCGATGCATATAAATAATCCACTTACCCGTTAGTCAAAAGATGCCAGCTGCCAATCTCATATCCGTTTAGTATTGTTGGAACTGCTACTATATTTATAGGCCCATACACAAGAGGGCGATTGATCGTGGCATATTCATGTATCAGATTTATTATTGCTTCTCCAAAGTTAAGTATGTAGCCATAATACTGTAGATTTGGGACTGGTGCCCATATGACTAAGGTGTCGTTTGTATTTTTAGCTGTAACCTGGCGACTCCCAAACTGTGAGTAGTGGAAGCCAACTTGGTGCAGCGCGACTTGTGGTGATGGCATGTACTCGATAATGATGTAACTATCTTTTAAGCTAAAAAAGAAAACAATATATTAAAAACCTAAAGTAGTTCAATGAAAAAGCAACAAAAAGTAAAGAAATACTAAAAGTGCGAAATGCGTTTGCAATATTACTAGGTTTATTTACCACCGGAGCTTGATATTTTACTTTGTAAGGAATACCTCACATACAAAACTATAGTAGACACTATGATTTTCTTTTTAATATAAATGTTTTTTTATACATAGTACTGTCCCTTAACGCGCCTCGCTAATTATACAACTATGAATGAAACACTTTGAATGGAACTTAATAAATGCCGCCAGTAATTCATTAAGAAATAGATATATCTTACTGATTAATCTAGTCTGTCACGGTTTTATTGGTTCGCTAATTAGAGGTCACTTATATGGTATCGTTGACCACAACAGGGTGGTCGCAATCGCTGGAATTAGACCAGTCTTGAAGTTTTTTGCAATTTTCTAGACGAGTACTGGCGACTTTCTCTTCGTCGTGTTCTAAAATGGTCATGTCTCTTGGAAATTGAGGATATTATCGGCTTTCATCGGCAAGTATTATGAAGAAGTTATTTCACCAGAAACGAATGGATTTTCTTTCGTAATTTGTGAAATCCTTTATGTCTCAATTAAAGTGTATCAGGGCATCGATAGGCTACCGAGTATTTGTTAGAAAACAAAATAATAGCCTTCTTAAATGCTTGTGGGAACAAGATGGTACAGAAACAACTTGAAAGTATAGCAAATCCACTTTACCAGACAAGGTAGCATCTGAACTTTCTAATTGAAGTAGAGTATCTTAGTTCATCAATTTGCTTTGTAATAATTGGCGTCTTACTTGGGAGTTGATTCCTTAATAGATAGATTGCTACAACATATTGCTTCAAATGTATTGCATGAGAACGGTGTCAATTATTGAAGATACTTGCCATAGTGGTTAGAAAGTTAGCAAAAAGAAAAGTTATTAGAAAACTATAAAATTACAAGAAAATCTTTTAGAGGATATCAATACTTTTGAATTGACTGTAACTACAAAAATAAGTCTAAATACTCTATTTCCTAAAAATTAATAGCCAATAAATTGAATGTAGGTACCATTAGAGACTTAGGAACCAATTTTATCTAAAATACCAAATACCTCAAGTTAAAATATATTTATCTACGTTTCACCACTACTAGCATCACAATTTTATAGTCTTCATTTGTTGTATTCATGTGTTTTATATACAACAATTCTTGAAACACTTACAAAAAGGTGCATTCGTTAATTTCGTCAAATACTTGAACGAAATATTGGTGTCAATTATTACTTGCGGTCACTCTGCGGTCAGTATTGCAAGGTTGGACATCCGTATGTTATTTCTTGACTTGACTATTTGTACTAATAATAGAAAGTTGCGCTAATATATTGGGTTATAAACATATAACTTGCAATTATAATTGAAATTTACTTGCTCCTTTCTTAAGTGGAGACTACGCAAAAATACTTTTAATGTATTTTGCTTTAATAATGCAGTACCTATAGTTAAGACTATGCATTCCAATAGCATCATATTTGATTGTCTTTACTTGAGTATAACTTTCATTTGTGCATCACATAAAATATGAATTCCTTCTGTGCATGGACACACTAGACCAAAATTCCTTATGTTAGCCTGCTTAACTAAAGTTTTGTCTTCCAATAACAATAGTAACCTCTTACCTATATTTTCTTTGTTCTTTAGAAATAACTATGCTTGTGTTAGTATACTGAGTGCCACCATGAGGTAGTGAGATGTAGACTTTGAATTTAAAGACCGCTTCGAACTGTGGGTTGTCGAAACACGGGAAGAAGTACTTTGCCTTGTTTGGAGAGAGACGTGTGGTGAAGATGTACCTGGAAAGAAAAATATATATAAATATGTAGAGGAGACTAAAAATTGAAGCATAGATGAAAATAGAACCCGAATTTCTAAAGGAAAGAGTTTTGGGATTTCATTTAAAAGTAATCAATCACTCGTTGATCTTAAACTGTCATCGTTATAGTTAGAAGTATTGAGTAACTAAATTTACCTCGGTCATTTTGAAATGAATAATAATTTACAATATTTCGTGTATTTTTCCTCTATTACTAGATTGAACGTCGGTTCGAAATGGCATATGTGTACTTACATATATCCATATCGATGTATATTTGTAAGTACACAAATTCCATGTTCTCCTTCTTGAGATTTTGGTGGAAATTCTAAGTAACTTAAATACCAAAAGTTAAATGTAGCTTTAATAAGTTATTCTGATATTTTTGGCGTCTTAGTTTCCTTTCTTTTGGGGTACCTAAATTGGTCAATCTTTTCTACGTTCAAAGTCGTTTCACTACTAGATGAGATAAACAAAAATAATATAGTCTTATCTATTTAACGAATGCATACGAAACAGACCAAACACTTCTCAATATGGAGTTACCGGCAAAAACTAGACGCGCGCCCACAGTGCCTACAAGGTCAGGAGCGCTGACGCGTTACGTGGGATCAGCCGGTAATGTCTTGCGATTTCATTGACAAACACATGGCAGAAACGATAGAAACAAATGTGTGGATTAGACCAGAACTTTTGTTAACGCGTAAATTGCGTACCTTATAAATGTAAGTTAAAAGCCATTGTGGTCGACGTGTAAGGTTCTTCTTGACCTTTCAAGTGAAGGAATCTTAACTTTAAATATAAAATTTTGACAATTCTACACAGCTAACTTGTAATAGTTTGTAAGAGTCATATGAATGAAACTCAACCATTTTAAAGTTTGATCTGCATAGAGAAAACAGATATGCATATTATGCAGTAATAATATTGACAAGATCGATCATAATAAAATCACAGACGACCTTCTCAATTTTTTGCATCTTGATAAGATAACAATGGTTCAAAAATAACGCCAAAGTACATTGCATACACAAACTTTCCTTAACACGCATTATTATTTTATTAACGACTAGCTGATCCCTGCGGTTTCACCCGCGTTAAAAAAGTAAAAACGAATACATCTCTAACAAACATAGATTCTCCCGCGACGGAAGCCGCATGCTCGTAGCCTATATTACGCCTTAAAACTTCAGCTATCTTTCAGTGAAAGTTCCGTTTAAATCGGTCCAGCCGTTTAAAAGATTACCTCAGCCAAACAGACAGACAGATTAAAAAATATATTGCATTTTCGTTGTAGGTATCGTGTATACTTTCATATGCATTGAGTAAAAATGTTATTTTGAAATCACAAACAGACACTTCAATTTTATTTATTTGTATAGATAGAACTATTAAAAAGTTAGTAACATAGCGCCGCATCTTCAATGTCATGAGCGTTGAAGCGATGCGTTATTCGATAACGCGATGACCTAATATCATAATATTGTCACACGTATTCATATGTGTTTTGAATTTCTTATTCACTTTACCCTCTAATACGCTACTGTGTTAGATTTGATTAAAGATTAACAACATTAATACAATTTTTAAATATTGCTGTATAATACGTTAATATTAATACTAATTATTTAAGTTTTTCTTTATTCATATCCTTTTTATTATTTTTATATGCAATTTATATAACGATATCTAAGCAGTTTCATTCACATTCTAAATTAAAGCGCAAATCATAATTAGTGTGACGTTCATATCCGCGTTACATTTAGTGGAGGTATGCTAGCTATGCTAGAATTAACGCCTAGCTTGTTAGCACTAGACTAGATGGTAACAAGTTCTATGTATAGATGTAAAAATGTAGGCAATTCGATAGCTCCCAATTATTATTGTAAACAAGAATTAGATTTCGAACTGTGAATTTAATAAGGAAAAGACTCGAATATCCTTTTCCATGAAATATCACTTAATACTCAGAGTTATAAGTTTATACGTTTTATATCTCCCATATTTGTTCATTAAGCGTTAAAAATGATTATATTTTATAATTTACCTATTACAAATATATTCAAAAAATAGATAAAAGATACAACCGCAATAAGGAGAAGATCTATAACTATAAGAATACTAATTGTTCAACAAAGTGGCTACTAATAACGCTAAAAGCGGTGAAGATTTGCAAGAAATCAAATCAAACCAAATCAAATCAAAAATATTTTATTCAAAGTAGATTCTTTACAGAATTCTTTTTGAACGTCAATATTTTTTTCTACCAATTAACCAAGAAACTATTTAAATCGGTAAAGGTTGTTTAAAAAACGTTAATGTATTTGTCAAATTTTACATTTTATTGTATTCTGAGGTAAATCAGCGAATTTTGTTATTTTTACATTGATACTAGTTCTGAGAAAGTTCCTTAAGGTTCAAAAGCTATTTGGTACATCATCGAAGTACATAGTGCCCTCATTCGTGTGCCCAACGAACCATCTCGTGAGGATCATTTATACGCCTTATTGAGCCTGATAATAGCAGTTACGACTTAAGTTTTTATGCATAAAGCTGCTTCATTTTAATTTCATAAATATTATTCCCAATACATTAAAAGTCTTAAATTTAGGTAAGATGTTGTTGATC